>JAPYZJ010001640.1:0-38453 GCA_030522765.1 Ophioninae sp. B BG-2022a
TAACAAATAACAACTATGACATCGGCTCGGCCGCGCACACACCGATAGTGCCTTTTTCGTCGCACACTACCACATGCAAGGGCACACCGACGAGCGACAATGTCCGCATGGTGGGGGTACCGCCCCTCCGGGCACTAACGCACGTGCGTGTCACCCACCGACGTAGGCTCGCCTCCGGGCGCGTCTGGTTGGCTGGGACACCCTGTATATATATATATATATATGTAAATTTATATATACGCCCTTCACGTACTATGAATATGTAATATAAAATTAAGTAGTTTAATTCAATTAAAAACCCAAACAAACCTAAACAAACTTTTACTTTTTATTAAAATAATTATGAAGTAGTTTAGTTCAATAAAACTTTTACAAAATGTTTTTTACTGAGTGGCCAAATACTTTTGAACGGCAGTGTACGTAGTACTAAGTATCGTGACGATCGATTACTACGAGGACCAATTCGTAGGTGAATGGATTCACAATTCCGTTTTGCCATGTACGTAGTTTCTGCAAATACCCATATATATATATATATAGATAGATAGATACGTTAATATCAATATGTATGTCTGTACGAATTATTTATTCCCACGTGGCGAAGCTTGCGAAAGTTTCGCGACGTGTACACTAGAATAGGATTTCGTCGAATAACTCTCGGCGAGACCGTGTCTGATTATCCGAGACACGAATATTCCTATATCATATGTTTATATAAACTAGACAGATTCGCCAGGACCACAATTTCTCGGTCTACCATTTTCCGAGATTGACGTGACTCGTGTTTATTTTACACACGGTGCACATCTCGACATCATTGGAAAAGTTCAGTTTTCGAAATTCTCGTCCCTTTCTCTCTCTTGAGACTTCATTTCTGTTTAAATGTTCATACAACGATTCCACTGGAGTTGCAACAAGAATTCAATTATTATTTGCGTTACTTGCCAAATTTTTGTTTTCTTTATTAAGTTCTTCTAAATTAGATTAGATTTAATGATTAATCATTTGAATTTTTTTCCAACAAATTATTATCCATTCAATAAAATAATAAGTTTCGTTTATTTAATTTATTCCATTAATTCGAATTTCATTCGTAATTACTGTTGTGGATTTTTTCAAACGCCTTCTTTTTAAATAAACGTGAAAAAGTTTTTTCGTAAAATATTTTAATATATACATTAAACAAACTCCTTATCCAACTAGCAGAGTTCGAGAAAATTCTTATCATTACCTTTATCTCTCAAGTCTTGCAAGTTTGAAAATTTTTAAATTGCGCACACTTGCCCCAAATACCTGGATTATAAAATTCCACTTCTCAACATGTTCCTTCCTGCTTTTTTCTCAGTATAAAAAATATATACACTGAACAAAGTTTTTCCGCGATAAAAATCAAAAAAATTCAATCAGCCAGCTAATTTTTGCAGCGAAGAAAAAAAGGAAAGGAAATGTGAAATAATGCACGCGAGTCGGACGAGGGACGAAGAACGATATTAACTTGTTTTGTTATTATATAACTTGTTATTATAAATTATTTGTTGTTATATAATATATAATAACATATAACCTGTTATTATAATTAACTTGTTTTGTTATTATAAATTATTTGTTGTTATATAATATATAATAACATATAACCCGTTATTATAATTAACTTGTTTTGTTATTATAAATTATTTGTTGTTATATAATATATAATAACATATAATCTGTTATTATAAATTTGATATTATATAACTTTTTTTTTCGGTGATTTAATTGCGACGCGATTGGGACGAGCGTGCCGCCACCCTAGTGGTATTCGATTTGTTATATATAAGTGCGCCGAGTGAATTCTCGGCTCGTCTAGGAATTCTCTAGTTCGTAGACCACCTGGATGATCGTCGTCGTGGTAAGGCGAACTTGTAAACTCGAAGAAGCAATATTGGTTCGGACGGTTAACGGGACCACAATTCATTACGAAAATCGATTCGTTCTGCAATAGTGCTTGATTGGAACTGGTCATTCGAGTTGCTCCTTTCCTCCGATCGCGTTCAGCCTCCCTTCCTCTTTCTCTCTCTCAATCTCTTTCTCTCTTCCCCCACCTCCTTCCGTCTTGCTTTGGCTTCGTCATTGCAACCTATTCGTGGATTCGGTCACCCAAACACGATCCCAAAATTTACCATATCCTGCGCGAAACTTTCAGACCTCGTGTGCTATATACAGGGTGACCGAAAATTCGACCTATTTCTTCAAAGGGGTTATAGTAGAGGTCATTTGCAACAAAAAATGTCCTATCAACTGGGGGTCGAAAATTGATAGTTTTTGAGATATTGATGTTTTTATGTTTTCTGAAGAATTTTCTGACTTTCTGCCTAAAAAAAAATTTTGAAAAAAATACGTTATTATAAAGCGTTAGATTAATTAAGAGATTAGATTTAATTAAGAGATAATCATTAATTACGTATGACCTTCCGTATAGTGCTTGTCAATGACGAGCTTCGAATGAATAAAAATATTGTAAAATAGAAGTAAAAAAAAAGATTTGTCTCGTTGAGTAATTTAACGAGTGTTGAGTATAGGTACTAACAATTATTAAATCATATAGCATGAAAATTACAACGACACTTGATATTATATCAAACATTTCAAAAAATTAAAAAACATCACAAAAATTAACATACTTTATAAACAATTATATTAGATATTACATAAAAGCAAATGATTGAATAATATTTTCTTTTTATGTAATATTAATTATATTACTGAAAAATATTAGAATATTGTTTTTTATAATATTAATTAGATAGGATATAAAAACAAACGATTCAATAAACATTTGTTTTTAAACACTATCTAATTATTAAATTCAGTGATTTTTCATTTATTCAATTATTTACTCGTATTAATAAATAATAAACTCAAAATAATCTCGAAACTGTATCTTCATTATTTCGTCACGAATGAAGAAACGGATACGAATTATAGAATTTCGACGATTACCAAGCGACAGCGACAATGACGAGTAGGACAATGCGCGGAGCCTGACGCGATACGAAGAGGCGTCATGGTTGCAGCATTCAGAGTTGCACACTCTCGTTCTTCGTTGCATATGTGGGAGAGTAACACCAGGATTCCGAGGGGGTTTGGGTTGCGAGGGTGTTTGGGTTGCGAGGCTGAAAGAGCAAGAGAGCGAGGGGGAAGAAAAAACAGTAAACGAAAGAGCACGAGTGAGAGGGTGAACGATGAAGAGGATAAAAAGGGAGGGAAAGGAGAGAGGGATATGAAACCCGAGAGTACGTACGAATGAAAGAGCGAGAGGGAGAAACGAGTATGAGAGGGCCCTCTGCTGCATAGCTCGTAAATCTCGCTCATCCGAGGACAACTGCCCCAACCCCAACCCTGGTATTTTCTCTCTCTCTCTTTCTCTCTCTCTCTCTCTCTCTCTCTCTCTCTCTCTCTCTCTCTCTCGTGTTAAATATAACACATACAGTGACAGAACGGTGTCGAGACACGTCACATGGAGAGAAAGAGACAGAACGAATAAAAAGGGGATGGGAGGGTAGAAAAACGGTTTTGTGGGCTCTCACTGCGGAAAATGAGGGTTGAATGGGACAACGAGCGAAACACTGTCCCATGCGGTTTTCGCATTATCTTCCTTGTTTCTCTCCGGGTTCCACCCTTCCCTGAAAAGCCCGAAAGCTTCCCGATCATCCCCTCCGCCGTAACATCCCCTCGACCCTTGCACGCTCTATTTTATACCACTGTCTCCCATTATACGACACTTTCTTCCTACACCTGTTTCAATTTTCTGCTTAACCGTGTGTTGCACCATCAAAAACATCAGGGTATACTCCTGCAATCACGAATATTACAGCTCGATGAGGATACATTATCCTCGTTTGGGGGGAGGAGGGGGATCAAGCTCGTAACGAATATTGCGTCGATTCGACTCATCGACCTCCCATCGACCTCCCTTCGACCTCCCATCGACCTCCCTACGACCTCCTTTCGACCTTCCTTCGACCTCCCATCGACCTCCGATCGACCTCCCTTCGACCTCCCTCGAACCCCCTTTGTCTACGAACGATTAAAACCTCCTTTAAACCTCCTCTCATGACTCACGCTTGGACATCAGTCCAATTCGCGAAACGATTTTTTTTTCCCTCCTGCCGCCATTTTTTTTCCTGTGCTAAATCATTATCGAAGTTTGAGGCAAATGGTGATAACGGCTTCTCAGCTGAAACCAAGCTTTTACGAATAAGATAGTTTGGCAAAAATACCCAATTTATTTCGTAAGAGGATCGTTTTTCTACTGCTGTCGAAAAAATCGAGAGTGGAGATCACGAATCGTTTGGAAAAAGTGATCTCGTTGATTGGCTTTAAAACAGATATAAAAAAAAGTATCAGTGAAAGTGGTGTTCGACCGAATACAACGTGTACGCTTTTTTTTGACAATCGTGGATTTCGTGGTGCTCGTGACGTTTTATACAACTACGCACTCACAAAGCTTTTATCCGAATTGTATTTTCTTTAACTCCAACTTCGTCAAAGGCTGATGGAAAAATCAACCAGATTGTTCTTGTATAGCTTTGTGACTATTATTATCGCACACTGTCTGTACGATCAAAGCGTGTACGGCTAAACTCGAAAACTGTTTGAAAAAAGACATTGGAAAAAGTATGCAAATATAATCAATGGTATAAACCGTGATGCTTTGGTATTAATAAACCTTCTAATCGCTTCCACACATAATAATACCTATTTATCTCCGAAATGTACGTTCCACTAATTCCATCGCGTGATCCGGAAATAACTTTACAAGTACATCTTTATCATGTTTTTGGTGATCCCCTGGATTAGTTCGTTGATGCTACTAGGTCAAAAAAAATGTCAAAAATTCGTGGTCCTAATTGCGGTCCAAACTTTCGTCACTCAGGCGAGTTATGACTTCTAATTGTTTTTCGGACAATGACGATCGTCTGTGACCACTAATATACAACAGTGGAGGTTTTCCATAAAAAGCTTTTTGGCCGAACATTCCCCCAAAATAATCAGGCTTTAATCCACCCTCCACCAATTTCAAGCAACCATAATACCCGTGCACGATTTTGTCAAAAAAAAAATACTTTTTCCATAACGATATAAAAATAAAAATAAAAAATCAAGACAATATAAAATCTATAAAAAAATAAATCTCTCTAACCACAGGGTTGAAATTGATCCGTGCTGTGTTCTCCAAAAGCCCTCAAGCACTATCATCACGGTCAGTACGAAACGTGAATACTTTTTTTTTTCCTCTAGTTATATTTGTTTACGTTCGTCACTGGGCGATCAATTAGGGGGAGAATCAAAACCGATTGAAACTCGATCGTCCAACGGTCGCTGCACATGGAGGAAAATGGCAGGAGGAGGGGAATTGATGGTCGTTCGAGGGAAGAGTGCGATTGCTCCGACGAGCTTTCACCAAATCGTACCTAGGGGAAAAGCACGGGGTAACTTTTTACTTCCGATCCTGTGTGGAAAATTAAACTTACGTGGATGGTTACAGATGTTTATGTATATATATATAAATATACTATATACTTATATATATAACTATATTTATATATTTATATTTGAATATATATATATATATATATATATATATATATATGTGTGTGTGTGTGTGTGTGTGTGTGTATGTATGATGAAAGTTTGCATCAACTCCCAGGATTAATTCCCATTTTCATCCAAACTACAAGGGTACGTGAGCCTCTCGTTGATCCACGAGGCTAGTTCGAAAATTACAAAATTGCAAAGTTTCCACGTCGACCCTTACTGATCCTTGGAGGGAGAGAAAGAGAGAAAGAGTGAGGGGTCGATGGGCTTTGCACAAGGGATTATCATAAAGTATCTTTCACCGCAGCATCACAATCTGGTTAGGTGAATTGTTGAGGACGTGTATATATATATATATATATATGTATGTATGTATATGTGTGCGTGTGTATAATTTAACAACGCGATGACTGAAAAGGGAGAAGACTTTTCACTGCTCTGACGTTGTTAGTAGTGACGTCGAATATTATCATCCATCCGGGATGAAAATTGGAAGGGTGCTTAAGTACAAAAGTTCGAGAAAAAATAAAAATATAGAAGTTATAAATATAGTCGATAACAGTAAGAAAAATATGGTAAAGTTTGATAATAATCACACTTATGGGGCAATAATAAGAAAATTATTTTTGTATCACTTTTTTACGATTGGAAAAAGAAAGAAAATAAGTTTGGTTTGAAAATCTATAAATATAATTTTGGAATATGTTTTTTCAAAGCCAACGGTTGGGTAGGAAATACGAACTTCGATTGACCAGAAGGCTCAAAATTCCGAATTTTTTAAATTCCAAAATTACAAATTTCCTAAAGTTCATGCCAGCAAAAGGTTCACGAAATTTGTTTGGGTTTGTTTGGGTTCGTTAGTTTGATTTTAAACTCTTGATTTTAAACAAACCCAAAAAAACCAAAAAATTTACAAAATTTGTAGTTTCGGAATATTCAAATTTGTGATTTTGAGCCTTCTGGTCATTCGAAGTTCGGATTTTCTACTCCACCTTGAAAGCGATATTAATATTTTTGAAATATGTATATTGAAATTGATAAAAACATTTTTGAAATATTTTTATTGATCATCCAACGTCGGAGCTTTTTCCTTCCTCCTTTAATCATAAAAATGTTATCGACATTCAATGAAAAAGATTTCTTTCATTTTTTTTGCGATGTTTTATTGTTCCCGGAAATAATATTATCGTTGGGATTTCCGGTTTGATCCGCCTTACGTTATTTGCCGCGAAACATTCCCTGAACTGTCTCGCGCGATAATAAAATTCTTCAGTCTTTATTTGCACGGCATGGGGGCGTGTATGGTCGACGACAAATTTTATGATCACAATAAGCCCCCGCTAGTAATACTGCAGTCGCGATATAAAAGTAGGAAGGAATAGAGCTCGCGAAACAAGCAGGGAATTGTGTATATGTGTAAAAGGGACCAAAAGTAAAACGATGAGCGACGCCCTATACGAGGGACTTTCTGGTTAAAAAACCAAGTAAATCCTGAAATTTCAGTATAATCCCAAAAAATTATAAGCCAAACAAAAATTTTAAATGCAACATTTCGACGCATTTCTCACGATTTTATTCATTCAACTTTGACGACACACCGAGTCATTATTTAAACAATTATTTGCTAAATTTTATTATTCAGAAAATTAATAAATGCATTTATTTAAAAAAATGAATTAATGTAATTATTACAAAAATAATATATCGAAATATATAAAAAATAATTTACGTAATTATTAAATAAAAATAAAACTGAATTAATCGAATTATTCAAAATTGAATTAATTTTATCATTAAAAAAATATTCACGCCTGGCACGTGTGATCAAGGATCATATTTCTACATTTTTATATCCGACTCTTTACATAGATTGACATTTAAAATAGACATTTTAAAAATTCGATATTTTCGATAATTAATCAAAATGAAATAAAATTGGACATTTTTAAATGGCAGATCGATGAAACATGCAGGTACCAGAAAGGTCATAAAAATTTCAAAAAGGAGGGTAAAAAAATATTTATTGTGACAGGAGGAACGAGAATGGTTAAAAGGTACGAATCGAAGGATAGGAATAAAAATGTATATTTGGGGAGTGCTGCATCCCTTTACGGTTTCTCGTTGCAACGAGGTAGAAAAAATTCGCCCGTCTCCTTCAGACTGTATCCTTTTAATTAAACGTCGGAGAGACGGGAGATCGGCAAAGTGGCATCGGGGCTGAAAAAGGGAACGGAAAAAAAGGACAGGGGGGAAATGAGAGGGGGGGGGGGTTGAGAAGAGTTTGCGTAACGCGAGGGTGTCAGCGCGACCAGCGCAAATAAAACTGCGCGAAGAAGGCCGTGTCTCGTCCAAGTGAAAAGAGAAGGGAATAAAAAAAAATAAATAGAAAGGGCCGAAGGGTTGGCTGAGAACGAAGCGCAGGAGAAATGGCAATTTCTCGCTTTCTCGCTAATTACCGAACGAAAGGACACTGAAAGTCCATCTGTCCGGGTTTCTATATTTGTGACAGAAAAACAATACATTTATAGATCGCTGTAAAATCCCATTGGAAATTTTCCCATACGACGACTTATTCCCAAAGCGGTAACGAACCATGGATATTTTTCTGTCATCGATATATCGAATCCGAAATTAAAACTGTACGGATTTTTTTTTTAAATATGCTTCAACGGAAGTTACAGATTTTTTCCGGCTGATCGACTTACGTAAATCTGAAAAAGTTGTCTTTATTTCGAATTACCCCAAAATTCACGTACATAATTTAATTTATTTTTAAACGAAAAATCACCACTTTTATTGCATTGGGTTCTGAATTACGTAAGATTTTTTCTCTTTCTGGACATTTTGGTTCACATGCTCGAAAGAAACGCCGAATAAAAATTCGTTATTCGTTAATTCGTTATTATTCTTTAATTATGTGACATGGCTAAATTTTTGTTTAAATTTCCTAGTAGCCTAAAAAAATCTACAAAAAAATTGGCAAAAAATGATCAACTCAAAAATGTAGTTAATCGTAAACAACGGATCCCAATTATGGGTTTTTAAATATTTTTTTGTCGGTTTTCCACTCCAATTTGTTATCAAAACTAAAAAAGACAAAAAGATAGGTATTTTTGGGTTCCAGTGAAAAAGCGTCAACGAAGTTTGACAGCTGGTTGCAAACGGCTTCAACACGAGTAATTCCAACCCTAATAGAATATCATATCAATACGATAAAAAACCCCAATGACAGAAAATCTGCAAAGTTGCCAAAATGGACAACGCCAAATGGATCTAGGGAGGAAAACACGTCCACTCCGATACGGTTCAATTTCCCATCACGGATGTCCGGTTATGATGGCAAAACAGGTTGAATCTTTGTTTACGTCATACATTATTGAGCGAAACGAAGTGGGAAGCAAAATTGGTAGAAAACGGTCGTTTCTCCTGAGCAGCTTTAAAATATATTATTTTTCAAGCTCGGCGTATGGATCGAATAAAAAAATAATGGCCGGATCGATGGCCTCGATCGTCCGGTGTCATAAACGCTCTTTTCATAATAGCGATGAAACACAGAAATGGCGGTAACCCTGGGGCCGATGGAAATACGACGTAAAACAGCGTCGAGTAATACCGGACGTATCTCGTCTCCTCCGCGAATGCAATTTCCACCGCGGATCAACAACCGGACTTTAGCGTCGATTTGATATTACAGCAACTGTCAAAATGAGAGGAAGAGACCCAGTGTTCATCATGCGAACAATGATAACCATGAATAGCCGGTAAACAACCGTGGTCCCCTCTGGCTACTAAACTAATATGCCTGGACAACTGAAGGACTGTTCTCATCGCTCTGAATTCCGCTTTCGACCACTTTTCGACCACGTTGCGTCATGACGTGCTGCTCGAAAACGAACTTCTCCAACCGTCGTTTCTTGCCTGTTGAAAGCTCTGATTTTACGCCCTTTCACGTAATAAGAATATATATTATATATATATACACTACCGGTTAAAAATATTTGGCCACCTTCGTTTTATTCAAGTGACAAACAATACATTAAAAAAAAAAATTTTTTTATTAGGGTTCATTGATTGTCTTTCGGGCATATTGGTAATTAGCGCGAAATTTCCGATTATATAGACCCTTCTGAGAGTTTCAAAACGGAAAAAAATATTTTTCGATTTTTCTGGCCACTTTTCCGGAATCTCAAAAATCACGAAATTTCAAAAGGTCGTAGAGTGAGCTTATTATTAGGTATGGAGATTTATTTGGTGGGTTTGGAAAAGCTTTTTGCCTGACTTAAATAATGGCGTTGGATTCGTATCGATATCTCATATAGTTTTTCCAGAATGTCCACTTGAAAAATCGCGAAAAAAGAGGCAAAGGGGTATGTATGGAAAAATTGGGAAAAATCGATGGTCCAACTTTGAAATTCCGCCAAAAATCGAAAAATCATCGGATTTCAATTATTAAAAAAGAATTTTGAAGAGAAAATCATAACGAAGAGATTGAGCACAGCGTGGAGTGTCAAATTCTAAAGAAAAAAAAGTTATCGATGATTGAGTGAAAAAACTTTTTATGCCCTAAAATCCAAAAATAAATTGGATTTTTAATATTTTTCTTAATAGTCTATTTTGATGTAATTTGATCCCCTGAGCACGAATCTACCATTAATTTCCCTCAAAAAACCAACATTTTCATGAAAAAATCATGAAAATCCTCTTTTTAGAAGTTTTCTACGATATTTTCATAAAAATTTTTGTTTTGAGGGAAATTAATGGTAGCTTCGTGCTCAGGGGATCAAATTCCATCAAAATAGACTATTCAAAAAAATATTAAAAATGCAAAATTTTTTTTATTTTACGGCAAAAAAGTTTTTTCACAAAAACCTTTTTCACAAAAATTTTTTTCACAATAACTTTTTTATACATTACCCTTAATAAAGCGTATATATAAACTTCCAGTGTATGCATATAAATATATATATATATACACCCACGCACATATACACACATACATATAAATATATAATAATAATAATAATAATATACGTGTCCATCCTCTTCCACGAAAGGTTAGCTCGTTACCCCCTTCTCGTTTCGCCACACCCCACCGGCCCATGAATATTCACAGCTAATTTGTAAGAAGCTCTCCAAACAACCTTGCAAGCTCGCACACCGGGAGTTTGTGGCACGCGAGGGATAGAGACCGAGGGTTAAACGTGGGAAAGTGAAAGAGCGAGAGATAGGAAAGAGAATAAACGAGGAGGTGATACACTCGGGCACACGCACAGGCTCTTGTTACGCGTGTCCCTGGCTGTCCCTATATCCGGATACCGTTGGATATGCCGGAGCAAACGTTGAGCCGTACTACCAGCGAGCTATGGCCTCCAACATTGGCTATACATTTTGCTTTGGCCCCTGTTATAACTGTGGAGCTACTCGGCCTCCACTGATACTCCATACTCGACCACGTTTCACTTTTCAACCTCTCCGATGGGAGAACCAAAAGGGCGGATGTTGGATCCACCAAAATTTAGGATTTTCAGCTGGACGGCTTTTGGGTTTGCCGGAGGATCAACCGAAAACATCGTGAATTCTGTTTATGCGTAAACTACACATCCGGTTGGGTCCGGGAGGCTCCGATCGTCAAAATTTCATATGGGTGTTTGTGGATTGAATAGCTCGTTATAATTTTACCAGATGTGTGTTGCGGAACCCAAACCCAAACAACTCAAACCCAAACAACTCAAACCCAAATAGCTCAAACCCAAACAACTCAAACCGAAACAACTCAAACCCAAACAACTCAAACCTAAACAACCCAAACCCAAAAAACTCAAATCCAAACAACCCAAACCGAAACAACCGAAACACAAACAACCAAAACCGAAGCAACCCAAACTCAAACAACCCAAACCCAAACCCAAACAACCCAAACAACCGAAACCCAAACAACCCAAACCGAAACAACACAAACAACCGAAACCCAAACAACCCAAACCGAAACAACCGAAACCCAAACAACCCAAACCGAAACAACCGATACCCAAACAACCCAAACCGAAGCAACCCAAACTCAAACAACCCAAACAATCCAAACCCAATACACCCAAACCCAAACAACCCAAACCGAAACACCGAAACCCAAACAACCCAAACCGAAGCAACCCAAACTCAAACAACCCAAACAATCCAAACCCAAACAACCCAAACCCAAACAACCCCAACCCAAACAACCCGAACCCAAACCCAAACAAACCCTATTTCTCGACTACACGAGTTTATCTTCGATTTATCCCTCGAATGAATAAAAGTTGTTGGTAGGGAAACGACGTCGAAGTAGGCTAGGTGATCAATGGTCCAAACACTTTGGAGATGAACGATTTTCTTCCGCTCGGAAAAACCTCCCAACCGCAACGTTTTTTTTTATTATCCCTTCTTCACTATTGCCGGATGTTTGCCGGAAGTGTCGTTTGGAAGCACTTTATCAGCTATACAGCTGAGATTATTCGATTATAAATATCGCCTAGTCTTCGGTCTCCCTGATAACCTCGCTAAACTTTTCCCCAACGCAATTGCAAAAATATATACACGAAAAGTTTTGCCATTATGCATTTCTGCATCGAGGTCGCGATAACAACGCGATTTCCGGTTAATACGAATTTCGTTACGGGACGATACTCGAGTTAATTCAAGGGCCGAGGGGAAAAAGACATTTTCGCCAACAGGACGTTATCCCTAGTCCGGAAGTTTTGTCTTTTTACTATCGTCGCTCCTGGATAAGGGTTTGTTTTTTCGTTTTCGTTTTTTTTTTGCTTTTTTCGTTTTTTTTTTGTTTTTTTAATTTTTTAACTTCTGATCCTCGACGGGCGTTCTCATCTCGTTCGGTGCAGCTATAATATCATGCAAATTGGAAGCGCGACTGGTCGAAGATTGTGCCTGGACTGGGGGAACCCTCGCTAGGCTTATATTTCGCTTCCGGTCTAACACACGCATCCCGGCACATTCCCTTGGCCAATCTGCGTGCGTGCCCAGCCTATACGCGAAAATCTAGTTATATTCGTTCGCGAAAATAAAAAATAAACGACCGCGAGGGAACTGATGTTATGAATAAAAATATTCGTTTCCCAATGATGGAGTGATGTTGATGATGCAATGTGTACCAACCCGCTGATACGTTATTCGATATACGAACAAATGAGGCTCGTGAACCTTTTTGTTCGAAAGATATTAATTGACGTTGCGTTTGATCGAATAATTTGGCTTTTAAATGGATGACGTCATCGGAAGATAATTCATCGAATTATCGAGGTGTCGAAAATTATTGATTGGTTGTTCGGATTAATATTGTATTAGATGATGGATGTGTCAAATGTGAGGGATTTGAAAAAAATATATTTATGGTGTAGTCGTCCACACATATATAGTGTTCATTAGTTCGTGGATAAATTGGGCAATCTTTAAACAATCCGTTATTTATTTGTGCTACTCGTAATTACTGTTTATTATTATTAAGCTTTTGCTCCTGGCGTTTAAATTAATAAATTTTACGTTGAGGTTTATTAATTATGCATTCCATATTCAATTACGAGAATGTTATTTAATGGAACAAGTAACCTGTTAAAGCTACGAAATATTAAAGATTTTTAATTTAATTAAATATGTAGCATTAAATATGTAGCATTAAATATGTAGACATTGATTAAGCGTATAATTGATTCAGCAGGCTTGAAATTTCCAAATATGATTTTTCGTTCATAGTTTTAACGGGAAGAAATTGAACTTAAATTTACAGCGGTGATTTTAGAGGCATTTTAAAAATTAACCCAGATCGTATATTTTAACGTATTCAGTTATTTTTTTTTTTTTAGTCACAGATTCAATCACTCATTGCTGACGAATCTGCAGAGTTCTTTATTTCAATCGACTATTGCACTTTTTTTTTTCAACAGCTAGTCAGTTTTGTTCTTTTCGAAACTCGTTTTTTTTTTACTTTCGAAAATTGTTGGATAATTCAAAAAAATTCAAAAAGTTTACTTATTGCACTCAAAACAATTGATCGATTATGAAATTCAAAACAGTTTTCTGATTGTTCAACTAATAGCTAAAAATCGAGCCTAACAATTTGTTATTTATTTTTTACAATAATTTTTCAATATAAATTCAACTCCCTAAAATTTTGTAAAATTCTTCCTCGTCCGAAGTCTCATAAGAAAAGAAAAAAAAACGGTTTTTCTGTTCAAAGCCCAGATCTTTAACTGCATAGTTAAATTAATGCAACAATAATTTCGAACTGACAATTTACAAGATGTTATTACGTGCACAGATGTGATAAACATTACACGCTATTGAATTATTTGTAAATGGGATAGGATTTATAGTTATGGTATATAAACGATATATATATGTATATATACGTGGATAATATAACTTTACTATATCCTGTGTATGTTAGGTGACCACGTAATGGGGAAAGGGGAATGGCTACTCAGTATGCATTGCTGCCTTCTCTCCCAAGGGGTGACGTCATCCTCCTCCTCCTTCGTATATTATGTGGCATATATTTACAGGAGATACGCACACATACACACACACAAACGCACATATGTGTCCAGTGATACAAAAGACACGCAAAAACTCGTTAATATATGATTCAAATTAGGATTCCTGGGAATCTTTGGTCCTTCAAATTGGATTGATGACGTTGCCGGAGTCAATTTTTGGGGTAGGGTAGGAAAGAAGTTAAAAAAATTTACAAGTTTTGTAAATTTTTGGATTTGTTTAAAATCAAAGGTTTAAAATCAAAATAACGAACCCAAACAAACCCAAACAAATTTCGTGCTATTGCTGGCATGACCTTAAGGAAATTTGTAGTTTCCGAATTTTAAGCCTTCTGGTCAATCGAAGTTCGTGTTTCCTACCCAAACCCCAATTTTTTATATTTTTCGAAAACAGTACTTCTAATTTTTATTCTAATTTAAATTCTAAAATTCTAAATTTAAAGTTTATATTCTCAAATTTATTCTAATTAATATTCTAACCCAAACAAATTTCGTGGTTTTGCTGGTATGACCTTTAGAAAATTTGTAGTTTCGGAATTTTGAGCCTTCCGGTCAATTCGTGTTTCCTACCCAACCCCAATTTTTTCGAAAACCTTTGAAAAAGAGTTTTCCCTTGTTGCATAGTAGTCGCAGTCAACATGTCCAGATTTTGGGTTGAAACTTGTTCGATCAACCGAGTTTTGGTCGTATAGCTAGTGCTCTTCTCTGGGGTATGTGTTTCGAAACCTCGAGATACGTATATCCGTGTGTTTGTCTGGGAACATCGAGGATTCACTGTATAGGAAGTACTCGAGGGCCGATTCTGTTTGCGTTTCCACTTGACAAGAGGAGTCTGCCAGAGTGACCATTAACCAGGTCTACTTGTATGTGTATATCGTAAAATTGTCGTATGTTTTGCCATAGGAATCAATGTCCTCTTGGTCCCCTCCCCCCTCATCATCACTTCGAACTTTACCTAAATTGCCAGTCGACTGTCTTTTGCAAGCTTTGATGTATATGGTAAAGTATACATCAAGGATGATGGACATATGCTTTGCACCAAGAAAGTGCAGAAACTTCGAAACGAAAGTCCATTTTTGACTCTTCCACACCATGACGTTTTTCAAATTTTTGTATTTTGGTAAATATGCATTTTTTGTTTTTTTTTTTGTAAAAACGTTTTTTTTTGTAGCAATTGATCTATATTTTGGTGCCCTGAATTAATTTTTTTGAAAAAAAACGAAAGTAAAATGGGATGGGTCGAAACGACCCAGAATGCACTCGAAGGGTTAATCCAGGACGAAAGTACAGTAAAACGAATTACGATTGGCAAATACATTTTCATGAAACTGATGCATCGAGGGATTGATTCAATAAATAATCGAGCAATTTAATAACGATTGGTAAATTCGTACTATTTATCATGCAAGCTACCAGAGATTTCAAACATAGCGTTTATAAAATGAACAGATGAATTTCAATGCCACTAATAAAATTGTCAATTATATCGACAATTGAACAAATAAGTAAATAATTATTAATAAAAAAAACTCAGTGACGATTAAATCGCAATATTAATTCTCACAATTAATGATTTTTTCGATACCTGATCTTGATGAATAATTTTGATGGTAGGGTGTTTGGGTCTCGACAGAAGGCATAAAGGAATGATTTGTAAAAGTTCTTTCCATCTGACTGATTGGCGCAGCAAGCCACGAGGCTTCAAGGGTGCAAAGGAGTTTGTTTGGGTTTGTTTGGTTCGAAGGTTGGTAAGGGTATTAGGGGTTGAAAGGAGAAAAAAACGTTGACATACGAAAGTTGGCATAGGATTAACGAGATTTACGAGGGAAAGGGACAGTAGAGGGTGGGTCAAAAGATGTTAAAAAAAGGGAGAGAAAGAGAGAGAGAAAAAAAAGGGGGAACGAAATTGCGAAAGGAAAAAAGGGCGAGTGAGTTTTTGAAGAGACAGAGAAGGGCTTACATTATTATCTGCTGTAACGAGGACGTATCTTGCGATGAGGAGGTTTTTGCGAATAAGTCGTTCTTTCGTTACGGAAGTTTTTTTCGGGGGAAACTTTCGTTACGGAAACCCAAACAAACCCAAACAAATCGTTCTTTCGTTACGGAAGTTTTTTTGTACAGGCAATTTCTTGCTACCCTTAAATTTTTATTCTCAACCCTGTACCTTTTTCCGTCTTCCATTCAAGTAGCCACGTGAACGAAAATGATCCAAAATGATCGTATTCTCGTTTTGATGTTTTTCAGACCATCTCAGGGTCCAAAATTTTGATTGCCAAGGGCTCTCGTCTCTTCGCCTAGAACTTCCATCATTCTCGAGCTTTTGTTAATGAATAGCGTCTATCACGTATTTTCATTCTCTTCCTTAATCCGTCCCTCCTTCTTTCGCTTTCGTGCGTTGGGTTGTTAATGAATCGCCGTGCCTGAGTATCTCTGGCACGGTTGAACGTCTATTACCGTCACTCACCACCAGTAAAGCGAGCCATAAATGGCATACGGTGAGAGCAGCTTTCCAACATGGATTAGGTTAACCCAATGCCCTTATCCAGACCACGAATTCCTGAAGCTAGTCAATTTTGAACACGCGTTTACGCGGCTTTTGAAAATCGAGGCTTTCAAGAGAAACGTATTGGAAATAAAGCTGGAATACGGTATTGGGTTGGGTGACCGTTTAGCTAAAGATTCCCTGTGCAGAAAGAAGAAAGAGAGAATGACTGTATTAGAAAGTCTGTCAACATCTGGAATCAATAAACCAATTAGCTAAAACTGTAACCCAAACTCACACATTTTTCATGATCCTCTAATTCATCATCATTCTCCCAACGTGAAAACGTCCAGCTGCAATTGGGAGCCATTGGATTCAAACATATCTAACCCAAACCAACCCAATCAGAGAAAGAAAAAACCTTATTCATTTTAATAAACCCTATTTATATTTAATTTTTTTCTCAGTGAATTTAGTAATTAGGATTGCTAATAATGGTAATAACCAAAATATCGATATGTGAGTGAAACGTTCTTCATCGAGAATCCTGAACGAACGAGGTTTCAAGGATTTGGCGTTACCCCTGATCACGTATACGCAGGACCACAATTCTTGACTATGTAAGATGTGCCCTGTTTCATTGCTGGTCTGGCGAGTCCCTGGAACAATCCAGGCTGGGCATTACTCCAATTGTCGACTATATAATACTCGACTATATACAGAAATTATTGTACATAGACTAAATACACGCTGAGGTAGGAAGAGTATTACACGAACGTGAGGTCAGAACACGTATTGTATCCTATCGAGGTATATCGGCCCCTTTCTCACGAGGGTATCGCGTTGATGGTGTTGGAGGTTGGATGGTGTTGGTGCTTGGTATACCAGCCCACAGGGCCGAACGAGCCGAAGGCAGATTACCTAATCACGGGTAACCCGTAAAGCAATCAAATTCGTCCCGGTATCTGGGTGCTGCACGTGGTATATCTAGCCTATACATGCATAGATAGCTCTATGTACGTCGAAGAGATCGGGAGGCTTCCAAGTATATGAATGCACACGGGAATACTCCTCTTCCAGACATACTCCTGATAGCTATCACGGGGTGGCAATGATGACGAACCTCGCAAGAACTCGCCTTTCCACCAACCTCCTCCATCATTGATTGTATCGATCATACACTGCGGATTTAATACCCCCAAAACTGCGTCCAGGAACACCCGTTGTTTTGGAAGGATCGCTGGGTTGGTTCTTTTGGAGTAGGCTTTTGGAATGTTCTTTTGGGCTGTTATTTTTGAGTATGCTTCTGGAATGTTCTATTGGGCTGTTCTTTTGGAATGTTCTCTTGGGCTGTTCTTTTGGAATGTTCTCTTGGGCTGTTCTCTTAGAGTATGCTTCTAGACTGTTCTCTTCAACTGATCTTTTGGAATATTCTTTTGGACTGTACTTTTGGAGTATGCTTTGGGAATGTTCTGTTCCGGTGTTCTTTTAGAGTATGCTTCTGCAATGTTCTATTGGGCTGTTCTTTTGGAATGTTCTTTTGGGCTCTTCTTTTGGAATGTTCTCTTGGACTGTTCTTTTGGAATGTTCTCTTGGGCTATTCTTTTAGAGTATGCTTCTAGACTATTCTCTTCAGCTAATCTTTTGTAATACGCTTTTCGAATCCTCTTTTGGGCCATTTTCTTGGAGTATGCTTTTGAAATGTTCTGGACTGTTCTTTTCAAGTATGCTTTTCTAATACTCTTTGAAACATTCTTTCGGACCGTCCCTTTAAACTATTTCGAGGGTCCCATTGAACCCAGCTTCCGGAACGTTCTTTTCAAGCTTGCTTCTGACGTTTGTTCATCAACCAGGCCATAGTTTTGTATTTGCTAACAAAAAATAAGCAACCTGGCGAAACTGCATAAATTGGAACTTAAAAAAAAAACTTTGTTCCGTCGACATGTGGAGCTGTTGCTACATCGAAGGTTCTAGAGAATCTCCAGTCCCGTAGAATCTCAGCTTCGCAGCCCGTTAAATTCGATTCAATCCATTAATGCGGTATTGTCTGGATAATGATCGTTCCCTTCGCCTCCAGCCCTCTCACCTATTCAACGCTAACTTCCCATTCGCGTTCTCATTTGCTTGCCAGTACCTTTCAGCTGATCCTCGTCCCGAGTCGGCGTTCTTGTGATTCGCCCTCGCTCCAATCTGAACTCAGAGATTCCTAACAGACGCAAAGGCGTAACTCAAGATAACCATGGGAACCAGTATTGGCGACGCTATGCTCCAGCTTGTTTTCTGATGATTCGTGCATGCCTGATCAACGTCCGAAACGCTGTTAACGGTTGTGCCAATTTCGGATGGTCTGCCTATTGGGTTGTCTTTGAAATCTCGTCGACAGGGCTTTGGATATTCACTAAGACGGATCATTGAATTCACTGACTACTGGGACACGCGTTTTCCGTCGCCATTAAGCTGATTGAAATTGAAACATCTGAAGCGATTTCGGTATTGGACAAACACGCACGAGAATTACCAATGTACTCGCTTCCGTTGTTGGGTAGATTATCCGCAGGGAAACCCTAAAATAGTGGTTGAAATTGCCATTTCCACGAGCCCTAAAATTATTACGTTCCGATGAACGTGTATATTTTAGTCCGTGAGTAACTCCTGGTATTATGATTAATGGTGTTATTCGCTATCTGGATATCGATAGTGTGCAGTGAATTGTGGTATTTATGTAAGTGTACAAACAGACACCGTCCATCGGTTGGCATTGGACGGTCAATGATCATCGGGATAACGACGTATCGAGTCGATCAAATATGTGTTATTCTATCACTTCTTTTTCTGGATCGAAGTAATCAAACCTGTAAATTATCGCACATTACGTGTTGGTAAAAAAACTGTAATTTTTTTATGAATATATTTGATTCTTTCATTTTTCTTTTTTTTAGAAAAAACTAATTGAATCAGAAAATTTTGTTGCATGACTCCTTTTTTATCAAAAAGTATCCACCCTATTGCCAAATAGATATAGTCGATGTAACACGTTTGGACAAGAATAAAGCTTCTTAAAAAAAACATTGTAAATATCTTTAACTAGTTTTGAAATATTTTAATGATTTTTTACACTATACTAGTTTAAAGTATTATTAGATGGATTGTCGGGTTAAAAATGATTTAAAAATAGGGTAATATTTTTAAAAAATTATTAAAAAATAGCTAACTTAACAATAAATTAGTATTTAGCAATGTTAGGTTAATTTATAGGGAATACTTATTCTTCACTTCCAATAAAGAAGGAAGTGAAATTCCAGCCACTAGATTGGCTGAGATTTGTCAGTGCAAGTTATTTTAGAAACAAAAAAAAAGTTTAATTAAAACATTTAATTAATACATTCAGATAATTTTACTGCTATTAACGATTGTTATCAATGGCAACCAAACATTACGCGACTATTAACATTATCACAAACTGTTTCCCATAAGTCACCGTGTTTAATTCATATGTAAATAATCAATAAATAATACGGTTAAACATTCTCAAATAATTAACGTATTATTATCCCATCAAGAACAATAATTTCTCAAATTTTCAAAACCATTCCAACTTTTTAAATATCCATCCTACAATACCTTAAAATCCTTATAGTGAAAAATTTCAGTAAATCAAACGAAGAATTAACGTATTATTATCCTATTAAGAAAACAATTTCCCAAATTTTCAAAAACGTCCCGATTTTTTAATATCCATCGTACAATACCTAAAAATCCTCAAAGTGAACTGAAAAATACCTGCAAATCGAATGAAGAAAAGCAAAACAAACCCAAACTGTTTTCCCATAAGTCACCGTGTTTAATGCATATGTAAATAATGAATAAATAATACGGTAAAAAAATCTCAAATAATTACCGTATTATTATCCCATCAAGAACAATAATTTCTCAAATTTTCAAAACCGTTCCAACTTTTTAAATATCCATCCTACAATACCTTAAAATCCTTATAGTGAAAAATCCCAGCAAATCAAACGAAGAATTAACGTATTATTATCCCAATAAGAAAAACATTTCTCAAATTTTCAAAAACGTTCCTATTTTTTAATATCCATCCTACAATACCTAAAAATCCTCAAACTGAACTGAAAAATCCCTGCAAATCAAATCAAAAGAACTCGCCCGTGACAGCGTTGATTCAGAGCTCCCTTTTGGCATCAATTATTCCTAAACCCAATGAAATTATCGTATAGGGTGGGAGATGATTTTGCGAAATCACATTTGGAAGGAGCATATTGAATAAACATTTCGAGTAGGCAGTAGGATAAACGGAGTCGAATGAAGAGCATGTATCACGAGTGGTCGGAAACGTAGCCAGAAGTGCCAATAGCCAACATTGGATAGCTGCAGCGTCCTCGATGGGTCCCATCCCCATATTTACATACAAGTAGGACGTAAAGGGTGAGTTTGACTGGGGTTTGAGATGGGTTACGCGTGTCACGAGTGCGTAATAACGAATTTCGTATGGTTAGAAGGATCCCGGTGACAGCCACATTAGAAGGCCACGTGCGGTCTTGGTAACATTGGTGAGGGTTCGTACAAGGGATGCATGGTGCAAGATGGGCGGAAACTCGTAATTGGGACGCGCGAGCACGCCTCTCGACTCGTATCGATGTTACACTCCAGCCCTCGTGTTTATAGTCGTTGTGTATACACGGACGTAACACCACCGGAATATCTGAAATACCCTGATGTGCATAAGGGCTTGATACGCAAATATGCAAATCATCAGGGATTCTTCAACCACCCCTGTCCCGTCGACCACTTTCTACATATTTCCGGTCAAACATTTTATTTATTTCCTCAGCTTAAATTCTGAAAACGCTTTTTTGGAACGAGCAGAAATTTGGCATAGCTCTTCGTTTCGATATTTGAAGATAACCCCTTAAAGGATTTTTGACGACTCGTGGTAGTTTTCGAGATATTGAGTTGAAAGGTTTTGAGTCAGATTCCAAAAACTGTGTGGTCTGATCGAACGGAAGTTTTGCACAGACCTGTTTTTGAGGATTGAAGAAAACCCCTTAAAGGATTTTTCAAGATTAGCAATAGGTTCGGAGATATCGATTTTTTAAGTTTTTGACAGGGTGCCAGCTTTTTTGTATCATTCGTCAGGGTCAATCGACTTCATGGATTTTTGGCTACTCGTGGTCGTTTTCGAGATATTGAGTTTTAAGGTTTTGAGTCATATTCCAAAAACTGTGTAGTCCGACAGAGCTTAAGTTTTGCACAGACCTTGTTTTTGAGGTTCGAAGAAAACCCCTCAAAGGATTTTTCAAGATTAGCAAAATGTTCGTAAATATGGATTTTTTGAGTTTTCGACTTCCGACTTTATCGAAAAGTGCTTGCCCATCGTTCGTCATGTAAATTCGATTTTTAACTGTTTTTTGGATACCCTTGGTCTTTTTAAACACGAATAGAAGCGAAATAAAACAAATAACATTAAAAATTCGATATTTCCAAAAGTATCATTCGTCGCCAAAAATCCTTTTGAGGGTTCTTTTAAAACATTAATAAGAATGTCTATACAAAATTGCAGCTTGATTGGATATCAGAGGGTTTCGGAATATCATCAAATTCCTCAACTGCCAATAATCGAAACTTTTCTCTCCTCAATGTCACGTGATTTTCTTTGACAAATTTGTACAGTTATTTCTGACCAGTCGAAAACATCTGTAATAATAGTTTCCACAATTTCGAGTCCACCTGATCATCGGACGCTGAAAGTTGGCCTGTCCATCAATAATTGATATTCTCTTAATGGATTTTGCTGAAATAACGCGACGATCGAGAAATTGAGGTGGTCAAAATCGACCGTTATCTCCAAGCGATGACTCGACAATGATGACGTAGCTTTGCATCTGCAACCCTCGGATTACGATGTAACACGCCCAAATGATATCGTCCCTACTTGACACAGCTTTCAAACATTTGCACTGGAGCTTCCACAGAACTGCTCGCACATTTGCCATAGCTCTAACGACCTCACAGCAGGAATGGAATTGCGCAAGCGAGAGTACTCGAATCAGCGAAGAGGACCTCCATTAACGGATACCCGTGCCAATTAATAATTACCGAATATCGCTGGTGATATACGCCAATCTATAAACCAAAGCCTATATTATAGGGTTCCAAGTCCTTGGATGGACCCAACACTAGGATTAGAGAAAGAGACAGAATCACAGCAAGATACTGTAGATCGAGTGCTTAATGGAAAATCCGATTATTCGGTTTCCGAAATTCTCCAACTTGGCCATATCTGCGTTCATGGACAATCGCGATTTTGGCTTCGGCGTCTTTGAAAGAGGAAGATTTGGGATCCATAACGTTATTCTTGAGTACTTTAGGGGTCGTGACTGAGCAGCCAGCAACGAAAAATCTTCTAGGAAGGAAATTTCAATTTGAACCCAAACAAACGTTTAATTTCAAAATGCAAAATTCACTTTTCAAACCGATTTAGATGTTCCCAGTATAGATTGCTTCTTAAGAGCGAAAAAAACTATTAAATTGAATAAATTCTAAACTTATTAAATGCTCCAAAAACGAAGGCAAGAAAATTACATAACGTGGCTGATGGGTAGCTCCATCTGTTCTAAAATCAAAATAATGAGTATAAAATTTCATTTCGACTTGATACTTGAAAAACTCGATCAATGTTTCTTCCAAATTTCCATCAAGCCATCATACTGATAATTGCGATTGACATTAAACCTATTTCACGTCCCAAAAAACCAGCAAAAACATAGATCCCATTTCTCTTTCTTATTTCATCCAGAGTTTCGTTTTTTCGTTTTTTTATTTTCATCGAGTAACCCAAAAAAACTCAAAAGTATTTAGCCACCTGCATTTTATTCAACTTACAAACAATATTTAAAAAAACCTATTTATTAGGTTTCACTGATTGTCTATCACTAAAAAATACTTATCTACTGTAAAATCGTAAACATCTTATCGTTATCAGCCGCCTCCTGGTCGTAAGACCTAAATAGTGTAATTGTCAGAATAAATTGGCGAAGCTTCGTTCAGCTGTCATTAAGCCTTCATCCCGACTCATGGGTCGTTTTCGACCCAAGCGAAATTTCAAAGTGCTGTAATTTTTCGTGAGGTGCCTCTAGATTTTCAACAACAAAAGTATAACAATTTTTGTTTTTTCAAAATATTTCTATTGGGGCTTCAAGTTCAAGGTTGAAAAAAGCTCCATAAATTTTTTCCTTTTTTGCAAAATCGATTTTACTGATCCGAATAACGCAAAGACGAAAACGACCCACGAGTCGGGATGGAAGGTGTCAAAAATATGAGTCGAGATGAAGGGTTAAAAATAAAGGTGGACAAAGATGAGTTCAAAATTAAAAACTGTATTATTGTAATATCCAAAACTTACAAATAAACAATTAAAATAATTCCTGAGTAGTTTAATTCAACCAAACCCAAACAAAGTGTATTTTGCTGACTGAGCAAATACTTTTGAGCATTACCTAATGTACTTTTTTCATAAAAACGGACCACGGGTTTTTCAAAAACCCATTGGATGTAGCCGAGGAATAAAAGAGTGCAGAAAGGATCGAGCACTCAGCTCTGTACACCGGAACTGCCGGAGTACAAGCCGAGGTCTTTCTCTGTCGTTTCTCTCGCGATAGTTGTAAAGGCAACCGAGTGTGCACACGCGAGCTTGGACAGTATCGCATCTATTGAAATACTCCGGTTCTGCCTGGCCTGGTCTGCGCACACTCACTCACCAGCGTAAATCGTCTGTGAAACTAAAGGATCTATGCCCCATACGGATCGACGTGCAAAGTGAATTGCGTCCTTTCGTTGGGCTCCATTGGGCTATCGCACTATCGCCCGTTGGGCTATTCGACCGATGCACTTGACCATTTTGTCCAATAACGCAATAGGGGCTGAAGGTAGATGAGGAGGGCGAGGGGAGGGGGGGGGGGAGATGCGTGGGCATTAATGCACCCTAGCGCAAAGATAACCCGATCGATTCCCACCCACTCGATACTCGATATCGCTTAAAATCATTTTTACAAAATGACGTTTCGTAAGTTGAATTTATTTTGGGTAGGTAGCAGGCAACCTTGCAAATGTGCAATCTTAACGTTTCTTTTTTTCTAATATTTTTTTAGACCTTTAAAGTCTGGAAAATCGATATAATATAATTATTAGAATTAGGTTAAAATTGTAATTGTTTAATAGTAATTTTAGTAAAATTATTATGATTTATTAAAAAATATTGATTTTTATATATTTTTTTGAATTTATTAAATTGAATTAAATTAAATTAAATTAAATTAAATTAATGATTAAAAATGTTTACATTTTTAGATATCTTTTATATCCAAATTTAATAAGTTCATACCAAGATCTTTGATAATCAAAACACATTAATGTATTCTCGGAATTAAAATGAACTGTACTTTTTATATTTTAATATATATTCATTGATATATTTTTTTAATTCTATTTATTCTTTTAATTAATTATTATTATAAATATTTCTTAGGAAATTAAAAATCCATTTCGTCAATTATATTTTTATGAATAAATCTATTATAAAAAAATTATGAAAAATTAGAAATAATTAACAAATCATGAACCTATTTTTAATTTTCGAAATTGGTTCTCCTATCGGCTGTTGAATTTACAGACGCAGAGGTTTGCACTTTGATTTTATGATAAAAATGTTTCATCTTTGAGAAATCGTGGATTTTAACCACGATTATAAAAAATTTCTTCCACTTCCGGTTCATCGGACGAAATTCGATCGACTATGAATTTTCTTTTTCGCCCGTCTCTTTTTCACATTCGCTCGCCTCGATAAAATAGCTTTTGCGCGATCCCCGATTTGATTTTATTCTAGGAGAGCACTTTCGAATTCGCTCTATCACCTTGCGTCATTCGAAGGCTCTGATGTTCAATCTGCACTCTTGTGCATTTCACCCTGTTACGAGGGACGGTACACGCTCGGCAATGATCGAAAGTGCACGCACTCTGTTGCGTCATATTCTCCGTTCACTTTTCCCTCATACCTGTCGATACCAAAATAAAATATATTATATTTTTACGGATGAGTACGGGCACACGTATATACCAAAAAAACCCTATCAAACCCAAACAAAATTATTTTTTTTAATTTTGAAAAATCATGTGCATCGAAAAAATCATTAACCGAAAATTCAAAAAATGTGCGAATTAAAAAGAAAAACTTCAAACGAATTTAATCGTGTAGACCACTCGTGTAAACCAAAACAAACCTAAACAAAATTATTTTTTTTAATTATGAAAAATCTTGTCCATGAAAAAAATCATTAAACAAAATTATTTTTTTTAATTATGAAAAATCTTGTCCATGAAAAAAATCATTATACCGAAAATCCAAAAAATGTCCGAACGAAAAAGAAAAGGTTCAAACGAACTTACTCGTGTCGACAGGAAAATAGTTGAGGAGTTCGACCGAATTCTCGAGTCAGGGCTCTCCCTGTATCGCACTTATTAAAAGTAATGACGTCGCGTTTCCGGCCCTTTCAAGGATGACTCTCGAATTTCGTAAAAATCAATTTTAAACACGAGTAAGTTTCAGGTTAGTAGAAAATACATTGAAATACGTACTTAAAATAATATCCCTTCAAACAAAAAGTCACTTAACCCCATAATGTATTTACATTTGACAATTATCGATTTTTTTAAAAAGCCATTATTAATCGATATTGTTATTTATGAACATCGATGTGGATTTTCTAAAACGCATTCTGGAAGTATTTTTTAATTTATGGGTTTGTAATTATTCAAAAAGAGCTCAATTTTTATCATTTTTTAAGCATTTAATTTTGTTTTCGTTTAATCGATCTTTCATTTATGAATATTGATAAAGATTTCAAAACCGAAGTCTGGATCTTTGAATTTATGGATTTTTAAAAATTTAAAAGTAATCAATATTTATCATTTTTTTAAGCATTTATATTTTTATATGTTTTTAATCGATTTTTTATTTATTGAACATTGCTTTTTTAAACGAATTCTGGAAGGACCTTTCATCCATTCGTATGTTTTTATTGACCCGAAAAGGGATTTTGGGGACATTTCCATTATATTAGTACGAGGACGTATGTTGTAGAGATGTGTCCACGTAAAAGCTTTTACAATCGTGAAGGATACGATAAAACGTTGTATGTACAAATATAAACGTGTGTATATAAATACCTACACGTTTTACCTACTCTCGAAGAATGACAATTTTCCCCTTTTCTCATGATAGTATTCGATAGCCTCGTATTCAAAGTCCCCCCAAAGCATTCGCTTCGCAAATCCATATACAAAGCCTTTGGAAATCTAAAACGATTTTAACTCAATATTTCCGGATGCCCGTACGTAGACCTGCCGATAACACGAAATTGGAAACGGCTTCGTAGTATCATAGTAGACATAAATTCATACGTATATCGGACATTGGCCATGTCCCAGTGTCCTCGCTGTCTCCCAGCTGAATATTCCGACTATTCTACTACAAAAATATTTTTTAAATTATGCCATGATCACCAAGATGTTCCGGTCAAAATCCGGTCAAGATAAAGAAAGAACCAAAATTCCGACGAGCGAAAAAAGCACCACCCAAACAAAACCAAACAATTTTTTTTTCTATTTTTTAATTATCTTTTTTTATTTTCATTGTAGTCTATTTCGGAAACGTTTTGTCATATTTGGTACCATAAGGTACCAATGTATAGAATAAGGTACTAGTATAGAAAAAATAAAACGTTACATACAAATGACATTTTTCGGAAAAGAATTTTTTTAAAGTTCATTTTTTAATTATCTTTTTTTTATTTTCATTGTAGTCTAATTTCGGAAACGTTTTGTCATATTTGGCACCATAAGGTACCAAGGTATAGAATAAGGTACTAGTATATAAAAAATTAAACGCCACATACAAATGACATTTTTCAAAAAAACAATTTTTTAAAAGTTAACTTTTTAACGATCTTTTTTTATTTTCATTGTAGCCTAATTTCGGAAACGTCTTTTCATGTCATTTAGTACCTTATTGGTACCCGATGACCTGACAAGACGTTTCCGAAATTAGGCTACAATGAAAATAAAAAAGATCATCAAAAAATAAACTTTTAAAAAATTGTTCTCTTGAAAAATGTCATTTGTCAAAAATTGCCAAAAATTTTTTGGGTTTGTTTGGGTTGTGCTTTTCCCTTGTCTGAATTTTGGTTCTTTCTTTATCTCGACCGGATGTTGACCTTGGCTAATTAGATATGTTACGACCGAAAATAAAAAAATGTTTTTTCAGCTTTGAAAGGGCGAACTATTTATCGAACAAATGTAGAAAATTTTGTAACTCGAGTCGTTCCTCCAAGCAGATATTTCGATACAAATGACATTAAAAAAAAAAACAATTTTTAAAAATTCATTTTTTAACGATCTTTTTTTATTTTCATTGTACCCTAATTTCGGAAACGTCTTTTCATGTAATTTAGTACCTTATTGGTACCAAATGACCTGACAAGACGTTTCCGAAATAAAAAATAAAAAAATTAATGAAAATGAAAATAAGTGAAAATAAAAAAAGGTCATCAAAAAATAAACTTAAAAAAATACTCTTTTCTTGAAAAATGTCATTTGTCAAAAATTGCCAAAAATTTTTTGGGTTTATTTGCGTTGTGCTTTACCCTTATCTGAATTTTGGTTCTTTCTTTATCTCGACCGGATGTTGACCTTGGCTAATTAGATATGTTACGATCGAAAATAAAAAAATGTTTTTTCAACTTTGAAAGGGCGAACTATTTATCGAATAAATGTAAAAAATTTTGTAACTCGAGTCATTCCTCCGAGTGGATATTTCGATACGCATTAACGGCGAGCTTTCATCGACCTGGCGATTCCGAGAGGACACATTTTCAGCCGAACCATCCGGTTGGTGAACCGAGGAAAAATTTAAACGCACCGACACCGAACAACGCGATGGTCCAGCCAAAGGGCAAAACGTTGAGAGGAGGGATTTCGAGAGGGAAAGGGCACGAAGGGAGAACTGTGTGGTGGCTGGGAACGGAAGCGGTGAAAAGGTAATAAAATCTCTGTCCGGTCCGGTGTGGTGCAGTCATTCGAATCCTTCGATTGAATCGACGTTACTCGAACAATATTCAAATGCACATTTGGGAACCGTGATTTTCAATACTTTTGGCTTCAACTCGTAACACCCAAAATCACTTTTCAATCGAATCCGGTATATTCCCTCAAAGATATTTTCAAAGACTTTAAACGTGGGCAAAATTGATTTTTGTCCAAAAAAAATGCGTTAAAAAAAAATTTTTTCGTTCGTCTCAAATTTGAAAATTCATGAGCGAACGATTCTAAGCGTTGAAAAAGATCGAAATTATTGAACCGGAAGTCGAAAATCGCTGGTGATCGATTGGAATTGGAAAAGGAAAATTCGAAATGACCCAGTTTGATAAGCTTTAAATAATCAACCGTTTTTTTTGCTCAATTTATAATTTAGAACACAGTGATCTGGATGAAACTTATTTTCCTTTGGAAATTGTAGGGGAATGAGAGTTTCGATTTTATGAGGTTTCGAATGAGAAACTTTGCCTCAGTGAGAAATTTTGCATCTCAAAAGATTTTGCCTTGGATTTTGAATCGATTGGATCGGCTGAGTTAACAAAAAATGAAGTTCGATTTTAATTGGATTAAAGAATTAAAAAAGGTCCGAGTTCAAAGCAACCGGAAATACCGTTAACCAACATTACATCGATACTGTAGAATATCGATTTTCTGGACTCGAAATATTACTTTTTCATTTAAACAGGGTTACTCAAAAAGTCATAGCCAAAAAGAACATTTTCATCAGAAAATCGACATCCATTGGAATCATCGAAATAACCCGTACGACCTACGAGCCCTTTCATTTAAAAAAAAAAACATTCGATGAAAAACCATTTTCAAATTTCTTCAAGTCAAAATAAAGTTCCAAATTACCTTCCTTTCCTTTAATTTTTCAGTCCAATTATTTATAAAAAATCAGTCACACTAAAATACTTTTTTTTCATCACCTAATAGTGACGTTTTCCGAAATATCATTTTTTTTTTATCTTCGATTAAAATTCGAGGCATTTTTTTAAGATTTTGACATTGCGCTTCGCAACGATAAGGCGAATGAAAAAAATGGTGGAAATTGCGGACTCGAGAGGTAAAAATAGAAAAAGTTTTTTTTTTTCGAAAAAAAAAAAACAAAAAAATCGTGGAACGTAGATGAGGGTAATTTGGATAGGCCATCGATACGAGGGGTCTTCCGTTCGAACGTCACTTCCCGGACCACCCTGTACATGCACAGAGCTATTATTTATACATCGGTGGGACGATTTAAATTGCCGACGTGCGGGCTGAACGTAAAGGCGGCAAAAACAAGATTCAACAGCGCGTATATGTTGACCTGACCCGCAGAACGGAATATGGGGTAAAATGGACCCGCAGTGGACATTCTGAATAAATTGTATCACTTTTTAAAAAATATTTGTTTCTTCCTGCAATCTCATTTAATCCCCCTTAATACTCCAATCAACAAGTTACAATATTAATTAATCACACTTTTGGAAAAATTATCGTGATTTTTTTCGATAAGTTCCATGCAACATATCCGGAAGTGATAAGAGCACATTTCGATGTTTTCTTTTCTAAGATTTCTAAGATTAAGATTAAAACGTCAAAAAATGAACGAAATCGGAAAACCGGAAACGGTTTCCTTATCAGGAAATTTTAATGGTTGGTTTGGAGTTGGAATAGAAAACCCGAACTTGGATTGACCAGAAGGCTGAAAAAGTCTGAATATTAATAATCCAAAACTACAAATTTCGTAAAGGTTTACGAAATTTGTTTGGGCTTGTTTGGGTTTGGGTTTGTTTGATTTTAAACCCTTGATTAAAATCAAGGGTTTGTTTGGGTTTTTCGTAAATTTCGTAAATTTTTAGATTCGTTTGTTTGGGTTCGTTTTCGTTGATTTTTGGGTTCATTTGTTTGGGTTCGTTTTCGTAAATTTTTGGGTTCGTTTGTTTGGGTTCGTTTTCGTAAATTTTTGGGTTCGTTTGTTTGGGTTCGTTTTCGTAAATTTAATGTAATAAAAATGTAATGTAATTTAAATTTACTGTAATTTAAATTTAATGTAATTTAAATTTAATGTAATTTAAATTTACTGTAATTTAAATTTAATGTAATTTAAATTTAATGTAATTTAAATTTAATGTAATTGAAATTTACAAACCCAATAATTTTACGAACGAATTAAACGAATTAAATAAATTAACAAATTAAACAAATTTTTACGAACGAATTAAACGAACCAAAAAATTCACGAAATTTGTAGTTTCGATGTATTCAAATTCGTAATTTTGAACTTTTTGGTCATTCTAAATTTGGGTTCCCGACCCCGTTGGTTTTCCTGAAAATTCATCATGATAAAAACCAACGAATGAGAAGTATCGAGTGGATTCACTCGTGACGTGACATCGTCTCTTTGGTTCGCATCAGGTGGATCGTCGATTTTAATGAGCTCGTGATGTTCCGGATATGTTTTCCGGGCACGATGTACATCGCGATCGAGAAGCGCGTGTAAAATGGGAACGCAGTGGCCGCGTGGATTCGGGATGTAAATGCGGCTACAGGCCACTAACGAGATAGCCGCTCATACGGTGCCCGATACGGCCACCGTGAAGGAAGGGATTACGGGGAGAATATTTGATCCCTTTCCTCCTCGTTATCTCGTCGCGAAATTCGCATCGTTCCGGAATTTCTTTGGACCACTCACATGCCCAATTTATTTACAAAAGGGGCCGGGGTGGAGGGGAGGGGTTGGAGGGTTGGAGGGTAAGAGGCGAGCGAGGATTTACCGAGGGGATTGCAATTATTCGGATTACAATTATTGCTGGACTGGCGTTAGATAAGTACGAAAAAAAAAAATTGTTTATGGTGATATAATATCATGCTGATAATGGCCATTAGCAAGTTGAAAAATTTCTCATTTTTTTTTGTTGTTGCTTGAAACAAAATAAGAATTAAAAATTCTCGTATAAGCCCCATACGAAAAACAATTAATTCTTTACATCTTTTTTCCTTTTATTTTTTAGTTTCTAAAAAACAGGGATTCCAATCCCATTTTTGTTCCAATTTTTTCTTTGTTTAATATCGAATAACCAAATATCACTGAATTATCACTCTTTACAGAATTCATCACCCACGTGATTTTCTACAAAATCAAAAGTTTACGACTGATAAAAACAACTTATCAGTAAATTAATCCAAACGTCCTATAAATTGGCCTCAAAGAAGAGACGTAGTTTCCAAATTCCATAAAAATGTCCAATTTGTTTAACCGATGAATCCAGTCGTTTAGTCAATCAGTTTGGTAGGTCTTTTCGATGGATTTTACAGTCATCGGTTTTCTAGTGACTCACCCGGTACATAAATCCGTAAAGAGACACCAGGAACAGTAGTAACATTATCGAATGTCCGAGGTAAACTGAAATGATGCGAATATAGAGTGCGGTAAGCCTAATGGGAGAATAACTGAAATACATTTCGAAATCATGACTGCGGTACAGTAGTATGTTCCTCAACTGAATTTCAGTGTGATGCTTCCATTTGTAGGGACTTTGCCTTCGTCCCTTTCTCTCTCTCTCTCTTTTTCTCTCTCTCTTATAAATTATTATTTATATGTTATTTTTATATGTATACATTCATTATATTATTATTATTATTAAATGTTTATTATTTTGAATTGTATTATTTAGTTTTCCTGATGTATTATTGTATTATTATTTTATTAGACTTAGTTTTTTTTAGTTGCTTTGTTCTTATTATTAATTGCAATGTGTATCATTATTATTATTTATGTTCTTACATTTTGTTCTTGTTTTTGTATATTGCATCGTATTGCTCGAAAGTATTACTGGGGCATATTAAAATCTATCATCAACATCATCATCATCATCATCTCTCCCTCTCTCTTTTATAAATTATTATTTATACTTTATTTTTATTTGTAAACATTTATTATATTATTATTATTATAGAATTATTATTTTAAATTGTATTATTTACTTTTCCAGATGTATTATTATTTCATTAGACTCAGTTTTTTTTAGTTGCTTAGTTCTTAGTTGTTATTATTAATTGCAATGTGTATCATTATTATTATTTATGTTCTTATATTTTGTTCTTGTTTTTGTATATTGCATCGTATTGCTCGAAAGTATTACTGGGGCATATTAAAATCTATCATCATCATCATCATCATCTCTCTCTGTCTTTCTCTCTCTCTCTCTCTCTCTGAAATCAGCGAGCTTGGTAGATAATGTGCGCCTTTTTTTGTAAACTGGCTTCTGATTTAATTTATATCATTTGATATTGTTTTATGTTAATTAATATCTATCATATTTTTTTTTCTATAATTCTGTAGTAATTCCATTTACGGTACTTATTTTGTAAAACTTTTATTTATTTTTGAATTATTTATATTATTTTCTGAATTTTTGAATTATTTATATTATTTTCTGAATTTTTGTATTATTTTTGTATTATTTTCTGAATTTTTGTATTATTTTTGTATTATTTTCAATATTTGTTAAGATTATTATGTTGCCCGATAGTTAATTCTAGGGCATAATAAAATTTGTCATCATCATCATCATCATCATCATCATCATCATCATCATCATCATCATCATCTCTCTTTCTCTTTCTCTCTCTTTCTCTCTCTTCGCCTCCAGCAACGTGTGAATTAATACGATACGCTATTTAGGCAACCGGTCGAAGCATTGTTGTGCATTCGGTCCTGAGCGCATACACATGAGAGAAAAGGGCTTTGTTTGCTGGGAAAAGGGCCTCGAAACAGAAATTCCCGTTCGCCACCCCTAAATTTCCACGATATGGAAGAAATTGCCCGAGTGTGGATGACTCTTATCAGGGCTAATCTGGCTCGCATTTTCCATTGTTATCGGTCAGTGATGCGAAGCGAGGGATTTTCATCAAAGTTACACAACGCGTTAATGCTGATTATCAGAATATCCGTAGTCTCACCTTTCCAAGTAATTTTCATCGTAAAAGTAGTTATAGTGATTTTCGTGGGAAAGTTACCAGCAAGCCAATTTTTCATTGCTACGTAACAACGTTCGAACCGATTTCTCGTCTGATTTTCGACGTGTCCAGAAATAAATGTACCTCGTCATTTTCCAAATTTTATTTTCACCAAATTTCTTCTTTTCTAATCGTCATTGTCATTTCATTTCAACCTGGCGAAAAAAAACACATCAATCTTTCACACGTTTCCATATAATCGTAAAACTCGTTCCATTTTATTTCCTCTTCTCGGCGGTTTCACTCGGAGACGTCTGAGAACAGGAAGAGAAAAGGGCAAAGAGGTCCCTCAACCTTAATTCCAGAGGAAGAGAGTTCAGTCGTCTAGCTCGGACTTTCCTCGTTCGTGCTTATTAGATCGAGAGAGGCTACAAACTTTTTAGTCTCCAAAAAAAAACAAAAAAAAAAACAAAAAAACCCCCCAACAAAAAAAACCATAAAAACACAAAAGACAAAAAAAGGAAAAAAATACGTGCACGAGAGACGAGTAGGAAAAATGAAAAACAAAAAATACGATGGAAAGAAGGCAACAAGCAAAAAGCCGTTACAGCAGACAAAAACAAACCCAAAAAAAAAAAAAAAAGGATCGGCTTGTACGAAAGTTTATACGAAGAGGATGCTGGTGTCTTCCAGCTCTGGTTGTTTTGGTGAGCTCAGCTGCTGCGGGTTGTAAGGTTCGAGTATACGCCGCGTGTGTTCCCTCAAAAAAGAAAAAAAGCTCGGACGAAAAAGACCAAGAAAAAGAAAGAAAGAAAACCGACTGGGGATGGAGGTTTAAGGGGTAAAAAAAGAAGGGCCAAAAATGGAAAAAAAAAAGGGAGGAAAGCTTGACGCGGTGCGGAACCGTGGAGAATCGAAACGGAGGGAATCCGTGAACACGAGGGGATCCAGGCTTGGTGGTTGGAAAGGGAAAGAGAGGGTGGAGGAAACACGTAGGAAAGTGTCGCACAGCTGTGGGCACCCTCCAGCACCAAGAACTCTTCGTTTGAAATAGCTGGACATTCCGTGAGCTTAACCGTCCCGCGAATCTTGCAGAGCCAATAGAATCGAGGTAGAAAGCTAGCTGGGGATGAAGGGGGTGGAAAGAGGGGTGGAAAGCTCTCGGGAAGTCTTCGGGGAAAGGGGTTAGGGAGAACGGAAGAGGAACGCAGTTAGCTATTGCGAACGATATTGTAACCTATAAAATAAAAGAAGCGACCAGGGGGGGGGGGGGATTCTCGAGCTTCGTGGAGCTTCTGATTTAAGACTTGACTCACGACTTCGTGTATCGAATTGAACGGGCGCGTAAGCTTCTGAGCCAACGCACGTACACGAGCGAGCCCGATTCCGATCTCCACGAAATATTTTCGCTACTGCACGGACTTTGCGCCGCGATTCCGAGAGAATACGTCAGACGGAATTAAATTATTGACAGCCAGGGAAATTTGTACGTGAGAAGAGAGTATCGCAAAGCTGGGAGGAATGTGAAATATATTTATTGTTTTTTTTTTTTTTTTCGAATGGATACGATTTTTTTAGTTTGGTTCGTTCAGCCGTGGATTTTTCACGATTTTTTGGAATTTATTTGGCTAATAATGGTCAACAAGAGGGCTGGGGGCAACTGGAAGAAACTGATGAAATTTGTTAAAGTTGTCTGTCGATGGAAACCAAATTGCGATGGAACGTAAACTTGTGCAAGGTTGTTTACGGTCGAACGTTTCACGATACATGTAGATGGCAATCTCAAGAGGGCACAGGGAAACTGGGGGAAACCTCCTCTAATAAAGTCCAAACAATTTCTTCAAGGAGTGTTACGTACCACGCGACGATTCTCAATGTACCACTTTATCGAATGCTGAAGAAGGCTGAAGAGGGCTCCGGGTAACTGAGAAAAACCTCTCTCGACAAAAATCAAATTTTATCAAATTTTCCCAATGTGCAAAATTCTACTGGTTTCACGAAGGGCACAGGGTAACTTCTGAATTCCGCCACCAAGAGGAATCGGGAGTTGCCCTGTGCCCTCCTGATCCTCCTATTGTAAAATACGGCGAACATATTCCACGTATTCCATTTCGCTTTGAATTAATCGTGTAGCACTTCGAGTGATACTTTTTCGTCAGGCGTTCATTTTCAAAGCTTTCCTTTCGGCGAGACACCGGTTAAAAATTAAATGCGAAGAGTGATGGGTCCAGGAAGAAAAATCGTATTTTCGTAATGAAAAAGATAAATTTACAGTTGGCTCCGGAGAAACAAAAAAAAAAAAGTGTTGGAGTGCAACACAAATGGACAAAAGCACGTGACTGTATCTCTCGAAAAGAGAACGGCCAGGGGTCGCTTTGGATTTTCACGGTAGTGAAAAAAAAAAAAAAAACGTTCCAGCCACGATACATCGCACGCTCGATACGCGATTTCCCTTCACTGCCAGAATTTTAATAGTTTTGTCCATTTGTGTATGCGAGCATTTTTTTCGCGCACGACTTGTTTTTCCATTTTTCGTTTTTTTTTTTTCACGTCTGGGCGTCACTTTTTGTCAAATGTGTGCGCACGCTCACGCGAGCCATTGTGCGTGTTTTTTTTTTATTCAATTAACACCGCGATATATAACATCGCGTCGTGTTACACGTATCATCTGTCTTCCGGTCCTGATAGAGGAAATAACACTGAATCAAGCGGGGATTGATCATGCCTGCCGTTAAAATCAACTAAAAAAGAGACAGACTTTTGTTTGTTTATTTTGGTTATTATGTTTATTTTGTTTATTTTGTTTGTTATGTTTATTTTGTTTATTTTGTTTAGTATGTTTATTTTGTTTATTTTGTTTATTATGTTTATTTCGTTTATTGCGTTTATTCATCATTTAAATTTTTTAATTATTATTTTCAAATTATTTTCATTTATCAGTGAAATTTTCACAAAACGAAATTTATTTTTCGACAAAAACGAAAATTAAATGCCAAATATTATCTCCAAGTGAAAAAAGTTGAAAAATACGTACACGAAAAAATTCACGTGTCAAAACGACCCAATATGCCCTCGAAGGATTAATAAATGATACTCTGATTCAATGGAACGCAAAATTTTAGGAAATTGGGTGCTCATTACTCTGATGCCTGATTCGCACCTGTCGCTTCAGCAATTCCGATTTCTCAGAGACAAAGTCACATCGATGACCCATTCTTTCAATATTTCAAAATTTCCATTGAAAACTTGAAATATTCGTTAGTCGCGTCAAACGACTCAAATTAACGAATGACTCAACCCAAACAAACCCAAACAAACACTTGATACAAAAACCTCAAATTAAACGTCACCATATCTTCCTAAAGAGCCAAAAAACTATCCAAGTCAAATTTCGATCACCCAGTTTCTACAAAAACCCTATTTTTACTCCATTGGCGATGAGTCAGCCAACTGTCAAGCTCCCTCAAAAAATGTATTCTCACTGCACCGGCATAAACCCCTCCCCTCGCCCTCCTCTCGATAAAACGAAAACTCTGGTCTTCGATCGCCGGAGAAATAAATCCCACGAGGATATTTGTTTCCTCTATTCCTCATTCCTAGTTTGAATACCTGGATAGACCAGCGAGTCCAAGTTCTCACATAGTCAATTGGTCGTACTATTATTTTTCGAGGAAAAAAAAAAGAAAAAAAACAACGTTGCGCATACATGTTTTTTTGATCATCCGGTATCGATGTTATAGCCTTAAGGGGACGAGGGAGAAGGGAAGGAAGGGGCGGGGAGGGGGGGGGGGGGGTCGGGGCGTTTTGATTGGTTACCCAGAGACACAGAGGTAAAACACGAGGATGCATAAAACAGTTAGCCGGAGAAAGAGAGAAGGGACATTTTGTGGCTCGAATATACCGAGCAACACAATGGCCGCTCACCGATGGGTGGAGATTGGTGTATACGTTTCCGGTCGGTGAGCACCTTCCGGTTGTGAATTACGCGACTGAATAAATAGACTGCCGAAAGCGGGAAAGGGAAAAAGGGGAAGGGGGTTGGAGGGGGTTGTAGGGGGTTGGGGTTGAAGGGGGTTGGGGTTGAAGGGGGTTGGAGGGGTTTGAGCTTGAATGGCAAGGGTTGGTGAACATAGGCGTTTGGGAGGACGTCGAGAATTGCAGAGTTCAACACGGGCAATATTAGGGGTATTGCTGGTCCAACCTTTTGGTGGAAGAGGGAAAGTAACCCGGAGACGCAAAGAGGAGGAAAGCTCTGGTGCGTCGAAACAGCGGGATATCCGTAAGCCGAGCTAATGAAATTGAAATGTACCCTGAAGAAAAGGGCTCGAGTGGTCGCTCTTAGTAACCAAGTCCTGGCAATAACAGTCCTAGGATCACTAAGGACTCTGAGTCTCATCGAAATGAAATATTAGGCCTAGTAAAAAGAAATCCATGATTTTTCGAACAGATGGCTTTAGGTTAGAACAGTCCTAGGATCACTAAGAAATATTAGGCCTAGTAAAAAGAAATCCATGATTTTTTGAACGATGGCTTTAGGTTAGAACAGTCCTAGGATCACTAAGACACTGAGTCTCAACGAGATAAAATATTAGGCCTAGTAAAAAGAAATCCATGATTTTTCGAACAGATGGCTTTAGGTTAGGACAGTCCTAGGATCACTAAGACACTGAGTCTCATCGAAATGAAATATTAGGCCTAGTAAAAAGAAATCCATGATTTTTCGAACAGATGGCTTTAGGTTA
>JAPYZJ010001641.1:0-26489 GCA_030522765.1 Ophioninae sp. B BG-2022a
ACAAAATACAAGATTAAAATCTGAAAATGCAAAAAAAATTGTAAAATCTATGAAAATGACGTATAACAGAATTAGATCATAGATTTTACAATTTTTTTGTTTTTTCAGATTTTAATATTGTATTTTGTTAATAAAAAATACAAGAAATTGATTTAATTGTGCTTAAAAGATTTTTTTTTCATTTTTTCAGCAGCATTTTTGTGCTATTTTATCGATTTTTCGCAATTTTATAAATGTTTGAGGGGACTATGGGCCAAATTTATTGCAGAATCAGATCAAGCACATTAAATTACATGAAAATCTTCGTCAATCCGGGTCCACAACATTTTTTATATCAAGATAATGCCAATTTTCTTCGATTTTTGCAATTTTTGATGATTTTTTACAATTTTTTTATAATTAAAAAAGTTTATCATTAAAGTACGATCGAAATTAGTATTCAACAGACCAAAATACATAAAAATTATGCTTGCCTTAGATCTCAAATTTTTTTTCTCGCCAAAACATCGAATTTTCACTATCTTCGGGGTTTTTGCAATTTACTCGAAATTGAAGGCTGGACGGCCTAAACTGACTTGAAATTCGTATTCAGCGGGTCGAAAAACATGCCCGTAGATAGGTGGCCAGACAATTTTTTTTGTGTGCCGGTGTTATAAATAATTATTTATTAATCATTTATTTATTTATTTCATTGTTTATTTATTACAACTTATTGATAGACATATTCGGTGGATTATTACCGCATACATATTTGCAATACAGTTAGTAAAGACACGACGGAAAAGACAGGTTACAGACAGAGGACAGGTAATAGCGTCTGCCGTCAAGGCCGGAATCGCTCGCTAAAAAAAAAAAGCCAAACGCACTGAAAACCATAACAAATAACAGCTATGACATCGGCTCGGCCGCGCGCGCACCGATAGTGCCTCTTTTGTCACACAGTACCACATGGAAGCGCACACCGACGAGCGGCAGTGTTCGCATAGTGGGGGTACCGCCCCTCCGGGCACTAGCACACGTGCCCGTCACCCACCGACGTTGGCGCGCCTCCGGGCGCGTCTGATAGACTGCCGTAAAAAATTAATAATAATTCAGGGGTTGATCTGGGACCCATACATGCTTATATCAATCGTCTTAGAAATTCACCCCCTACCCCCCATTTCACGGATGACATTCTTAGCTGGGACACCCTGTATAATACTTGACTTAAAACAAGATCGTGGTTATAAAGTAACGAGTCCAAACTCGCCCGCGTTTACATCACAGGTATCGAACTCGCGGCAACCCACGCTTGGTCACCAAAAGTCGACACAAAGTAATCCTCTATTCTCTGATGCGATCCGTCCCATATAAGAAATAAACAAAGCCGATTCTCTGAACCAAAATAAATAATCGTATCTCTTTGCGACCAATCATATTAACCAATTGTTATCGGCAGTCTCTACTAACCAATCCCTAAATAATTGCGTCACCAAATTTCCATCTCTCTACGGTTATTTCTCCCCCAATAAATCCCTTCCTAATTTGCTCTTTGTAAAAAAGCCTCGACTTTCTTCCGCAAATTAGTCTCCGGGCAGAATCCGTGACCATGGGATATACGTGTCTCGACGTCATCCATCGAATCAAAATAATTAGTCTCTTATTAAATTTCAATTCTTTTATCGATTAATACACGAAGTGTCAACGTGATTATTATACGAACACTACGAATATCAACGCGTCCTTACACCTGGGAGCTCTCCTAGAATCTTGTGCGTGTATGTTCGACTCCGCCATCAGCGAACGCATTAAGGCACCAGCAAAGGCCCTTGGCAGTCACAACGAATGACCAAACTCTCGCGAGCCTCATCCGACCCATAGCGAGCGCAAACGTACGCACAACATACACAACCGACAAATGTAAGCGACAAATAATTTTCTTTTATTCCGATTCATGTACTCCAAGGTTCCTTGTTAATTTCTTTATTATAATCCACAAATCAACAAATTCAATCAGTAACTTGTAATAAACGTTAGTTAAGTTTGTTCAAGTCTGTCGAATTATTCCTTGAATGCACGTCATCGTATCATTTCTTCAATTCCATCCCATTCACGGCACTATCCCTTTTTACCCTCGCCTCGAGCTTTTGCGCTAGGCTCAGGCTGAAGAGAGGAAAACATAGAAATATATGTCCACGTCCCTTCCAAACGTCACACATTCGTTTTTGGAGACTCTTCCGGTTTACCATATATCCATATATGCCCATGCCTTCTCCGGACGTGACAAGGGTGGTTTCCGGATCGCGAGAATGTTTCGGTATCGCGAGAATAGGAGGTGGGTCGAAAATCCAAAAATAGGCGGTTGTTTCAGTATCGATAGTATAAGGGTTGGTTTCAGTACAATGAGAATATGGAATGATTTTAGTATCTCGAGAGTAGGGGATTGGTTCAGTATCGTGATTGCAGAAAATGAAGTGAAAATAGGTCGAGCAGAGTAACCACGTTTTCTCTGAAGCTCTCATGTAACGAAAAGCTAACATGGAGTTCACCCAGCATCATCGCCTCAGCAGGCATACCTACACTCCGGAGTTTTTAGGACGATTATTATTATTGAAATTCTGACGGTCTTGGAAGCTGAAGAAAACTGATAAAACTCGATCATTCGTTTCCTCGAGGCTTTTTTGTACCTTCCTCCTACTCTCACGTGATTCGAAGTGAAAAAAGCTCGACCAATAAAAATCAAGGGAGCAGCAGTAAACAGATTCTCAGTATACTTTCGATTAAGAGGAAAGAGTGGGTTGCAAAAACAGGCCCTTTCTCTAGCTGCTCTTCATCTTTACGACCTTCTCTGGCATAACATTGCCGGTATCAACCCCCGCCAACACTCAACCACCCAGCGCTTTCGGAGCATTATCGTACTCGGAGGTAGATGTTTCCAGTGAAACGCCTCGTAATCAAGTGGATTGTGAAACCCCTCCGAGTTCCCTCGCATCCCTTGGAAAAAAAAGAAAACGTAAAAACGCGATATTAAAGTGGGGTTGGTGGGCAGAAGCTCGCTAGAAAAGCTTTCGGACGATGGAGAGGGTGAGAGTAATCCGATCGGGTAGATGTCGAAGAAGGTGCTGGTGTAAAGTAGTCTGGTGAGTCGAAGCAGCAAGGGGTAGCGAATAAAAAGGTCGAAAAGTTCGTTTAGGTTTCGGAGCTTTTCCGAGGCTCTGGCTCAAGGGGTTGTTTGGGCACCCCCTCCACAATAGTAGCGACCGAAGAAGCCATAGGATTCAGTTGGCCAAGGAGGATAACGAGTTCCCTTCTGGAGGGGTATTCTGGAAGGGTTGGGGTATGGTGGCCGGGCTTGTGGCTTGATATAAAGCTGGGGCGAGAAAACGACACGCTATCAAGCTGGAACACTCCGGTGTGTTTTCCTCGGAGCTTGCGGAGTATCAGCGGAAAATACACAGTGCATCATCAACAGATAAGCCGCTTAGGACGCCCTAATACGAATGTTCTTGGCAATCTCGCCGCCAACGCCGCCGCGTTTTTCCCTCCCGGTATCCTCGGCTGGATGCAGCCATCTTCCTTTTCTTCTCGCACTATCTCCCCAGAAATCTTTCTCTGCCCCCCTTCTCTCTGCTGCTTTGCAGCCTTCTGACGCGCTTTTCAGGCACTTCGCCCTCAGCCAGAAGTAATGCGAACGAAGCGAGAGTCGTTAAAAGAACGCTCGACTAGGATTACTACCCTTAATTTTGTGAACGCTGGCAGGATGAACATTTTTGGGACTAGCGATGTTTTGGAATGAAACTTTCGTTGGTAGGAATTTAGGGAAACGGAAATTTTGGGGTATCGATAGTGGAAGGAAAAAACTGTTCATCCCCCTGACGAATGTTACTTCATGAGTAAGGGCTTAATATAATCCATTAGGGTACTTTAGGTAGGGCCAGGAATTATGGGAATGAAGTGGGAGCTCTTAAATAGCCATTGACTCTGATCACAACCCTTCGTTTTGGGGGATGAAAATTTCAAGACACAAAAATGTTGGGAGATGAAAATGTTCATCCCCCTGGCGAACGTAATGAAAAAAGAAGATCCATCAGGGTATTCTAGGGAACGTCTCTTCAGAAGATTCGACGTGACGAGGTCTCGAAAATTACTCGATTATTTTCGCTACGACTCTCCTTCAACTTCCTTTTTCCTCGAGTCTTCAGTGTCAATTTAACATAAAACGAGTCATTTTCGATAATTCCAAACTTACGTTGGCTGGTTGAATTTTTTTTTAGAACGAACAGACTGCAGTACTCGGAGATTGGATTTCCGATATGATTGTTTCCTTTAGTTTGTAGGTAATTCTAGTACTCTCCACTTCGAACCCAATTGATAATTGGGTCTGTCAAAGGTGAAGGATCAAGAACGAGGTCAAATGTCATTGATGGTGTTACCAGCAAATACGAAAAAAACCATCGCAATCAATTACTTCCCGAGGATTCGATAACCGTTGCTCATCCCCATCCCACTCATCAACCACCCACCGCTCATGCTAGTTCGAGCAGAAATCCGGCAGGTTCACCCAATTAATCGTCTCCGTGGTTATTTTTGTTCTTATACCTTCCAACTCAAAGACCGTTTGTGGAGAGAAGCACGAGTAGGAAGCTGGAACGAATTACAAGATCAGTGACCGCAGAAATCGTTGAAATATATACATCGCCAAAGTTCCAACGAAATTCCTTTTCCCCACCGTCTCTCTCTGATTTTCCGTACTCGAGATGGACTTATGTAATCCCTCCAAGAGAACCCACCGTCTCCGCCGTCGTCAACTTTTATACAAATATTGTACGAAGCAACCTTTACGATTCCTCTCTCATAATTTCATTTGCCATAACGTAATAGAGAGATAGACTCGCAGGTATAAAATTAATCAAGAGCAGGCAGAAATCCGTCAAACCCAAACACACTTATGTCAAAACAGACCTGTGACCCTGGGAAGAGTCTTTAATAGATTAGAAAGAAAACTCTAAGAAATTTCCATCTGCCGAATAAAAATACATGACAACGATCAGAGTCTGCATCTACACGCAGGGTTGCGGGAGAGGGAATGTGAGTCGGAAATTTCATGAATCTACATTTGAAAGGACCGAAATTTCAAATGGCCTGGTTAACAAATGTTCCAATGTAGATTAATCAATCTTACGATAGTTTATACAATAGTTCATGATAAAGGTGAATACAAACATTTCAATAATTATTTTGAACGGAAATTAATAACATTAATAACACAGTAACGAAGTAACATAAGAATTTAACACAAAAATTGTGTTTGCCACATTAAAAAATTTTTAAGTTTAAAGTATCAACGCATAAATGCATAATAATGGGAAAACATAATAATATCATAACATTAATAACATAAATAAGGTAACAATGCGATAACGCAATAATATCATAATATAAATAACATAAATACCACAAATAACATACATAACATAAATAAAAAATTCAATAAATAATATGATAAATAATGATATAATAATAAAATTCGAAAATTTAGGGAAATGGTGAAAGGTGTAATATCTAGTTAACTCCAAACAAATCGTAGAATTGTGAATATCATATTGCGAGTGCACATTTTTTAATTTAGTAGAGCCAACGGTCAAAAATCCATGAGTCGAAATAGCGACAGATTAAGTGGGCAACGGGTCAGGATGGCAAAAACTTATGATCGAGAAATACATTAGTGCTGCAAAATTCAACTGACTTAAGACGATAATAATTCCTCGGGTAAAATTCACGTTTACCTCGCACGAGATATTTGCTATTTCAGAATTAACTGCTTTGGAAAAGCGAACGTATTTACGTATTCAAGATCTACATATACAAAGTTTGTATACTTGGTGTAGGTAGGTTCGTAAGTTTTAGCAATATTGAATATTCACTGTTTCGATAACGAATATGTGACATTTGTAATTTGTGCGCATCTCTATTTGTATGGCTCAAAGTATAGACATCCGAAAAGATGTTCTCAAATAAATAAACCTTTAGTAACCTATATGGTTTCGCCATCCGCTGAAGGCTGAAATTTCGAATAATTAAAACATTATTACGTTCAATTTATAATTCTGTCATTTGGAAATCTTTATCATTTTCGTAAAGCTGAAATGGAATTTCGATCTCAAATTCGATAGACTCTTACCTTTTAATATTTGAAGAGACTTATCAGAAGAACTTTTGACCTCACAGCATAGATTTCGAGGTATCGATAAGGCGTGAAAATTGCAAATCTCAAGCTTTCGATACGCCTAGGTAAGAGGGTCAAACGTTTCTTTTTAATTCTGAAATAGTTTTGAGGGCCTATCCAATCAAAAATTTTCAGCTGATTACGAATATTATCGAATTTTCGTCGAAAGTACGGCACACAGCAAAAAAATCGTGTTTTTAGAAGTTTTTTACGAATTTTTAATGGAAATTTTGGGTTTTGGAGGAAATGAATTGTAAATTTGCGCTCAGGGGATAAAATTGCATCGAAATGGACTAATAAAAAAAATATTGAAAATCCAAAATGCTTTTGGATTCTTGGGAAGAAAAAGTTTTTTCGCTAAATCATGGTTAACTTCTTTTCTTTTAGGATTTGGCACTCCGGTCTATGTTCAAACTCTTCAGTGTGATTTGTTCTTTAAAATCTTGGTTGAATTATTAGGATAAGCATAGACGAAGCTCACTCTGCGACGTTTTGAAATCTCGTGATTTTGGAGATTTCGGAAAAGTGGCCGGGGAAGTCGAACTATTTTTTTCCGTTTTAAAAGTATTGAAAGGGTCTATTACATCGTAAATTTTCCACTGATTACGAATATGCCCGAGTTTTTGCCGAAAGTACAGAATTTGACTGGGAAAATGCGAAGAACGTTGCTAAAATATTTGTTTGACATTGTTTCCTAGAAATGGAGAGTTCAAGGTGAATTGCGGATGAAAATTCAAAATTGACTTTTCAGAAGTTAATCCAAAGTTTTGCCGTGGTCCGGCGAAAATCGTGAAATCTTTCGACCTCGTGACCTTGGCTGAGGCCTTGAAAACCAAAAGCCACAACTTCCCGAACGAAAGATTGCGACGTCTCGAAGGAATCCACGATCGTAATTGAAGCTCAACCGAAGATAGACGTATCTCATTTTAGTGTTATCAGCTAAGATAGTCAGGCTCGAAAGCTCATTAGACTGACAAGGTCACCCGGCGTCGCATGGGTAACGAAAGAGAATGAGAAACTCCCGGGTAAACCAGGTCGTCGCGATGTCGCGCGGTTCGTCGTTAGGGAATAGTTTCGAATGTAGAAACGCTAGAGGTTGGTTTTACCTCGAGAACGTTAAACCCAGGTTGTAGTCCGTGAAGTACTCAAGGAGATGTCTGATGCACCCTAAAGAGGGATAACCGTCGATCTGGTGGCTCAGATGCTCCGAGTTCGAGAATCTGAGTTGCTTGCTTTCTCGAGACAGACAGGGAGAGGGGCAAGGGGGTGGAAAACCCAATACGGGGTAAGGGGGTTGTTCAGGAAGACGCACTCGGCTATCGGACGTTTCCAATGGGGAATCTCGTAAACCCGGAAGGTTTAAACTGAAAAAAGATGCAGGGTCGGAATTGAAGGAAAGGTGGGAGGAGCTGAAGAACGCCCAGAGGTAGGATGAGGGTCGCAACACGGTGAGGACTAGTGGAGAACTTGCTTCAAGGTGGTATCAAATTATTGCAAACAATTACGTTTAATGAGAAGGTTAACGCCTGCGCAATGTTCGTCCGGGTTTGCCCGTGGGAGGTGCCGAGAGAGGGGACTCGCAAGGGTTAGTATCAAGCTTCCACTTCGGGACGAGTACCGAGCTAGGGATGCAAATGTGCCGACACCGAGTAATTAGTAAACAGAGTGAACGACGAATTCGTCCCAACTCCCTTCGCCTCCCAAGGTCACTCGCAAATCCCTAGACACATCCCTGAAGCTCCGTTCATTCTTTACATTCATTTCCAACCGTCTGAAATAATGAAACACCATTTAGTACACTTAATAAGGACGTCTTAAGGTCATTGCTCGTTTTTCGACACGAAAAGCCGTCTATCGTCCCTTGTATCGTAGGGATGAGGTTCTAGCCACACGCAAACAACTTATACGTCGTTGACGTTGCTATCGACCCCGGATCTTCATCCCTTCAACGGTCAAGGGTGAACCGAAAGCTCTCAAAAAGAAGTGGATGAAAGCTTTAAAATCGCTGAGCCCTTTTCTCGAAGAGACTCGAATCGTGATCCGTAGGGACATTTACCTTTCACAAGCATACTTCGTCTTGATTGAATTCAAAATAACTTTTCCCTTATCAAAGTAACCCTCCTATTATTGTTACTTAATTAAGCGAATTATTTGTCAAATAAATCCAAAGTTGATTATCTTCTAATTTCCAAAATGATAATAATTCTTAATCAATTAGCTTTTGACTCAAGCTAATCTTCCATCCTTCCTACCCCCCCTCCCCCCTCTCATCCAGAACTAATCAATTTCCACCCCTTCCTCAAAAGACCACTCCTTCTTCCGTATCCGTTATTGGCACAGCAAATAAAAATTCTTGCGCCCTTTGCAGGCAACTTTTACTAATAATAGTAGAGATAATATACGAAAATCAGCCAAAGGTGAAAAAATTGCCCGAAGCCAAAAATAAATTATTTGAAACATGTTTTTTTTTATCGTAGCGAAATAAAGGAAAATCCGTTACAAACCATGAGCACCACCGTCGCGCCAGAAATTAAGGGTTGGCTACTGCCCCCCCCCCCCCCCCCCCCCACCACCACAAACAAACCCACCAACCAAAAAACGAAAAATTTTCCGATCAAAATGGAAAACCACTTCTGTCTGATATCCGACCGTGCACTGCGTGAGCACTACTTCCAATCAGGCATCGTGTCCATCCTCCTCTGTCGTGACGCGTCGTTAGGTTTTGGTTGCTAATTAATGCCTTTTAACTTTTCCACGTGTGTCAATTATGACCAACCCACCGTTGCTAAATATTTAAAAAGAATTTTGATTAATCAATAGTCAATGTTTCTAGTTCCTCAATTAAAAATGTTTAAATTTATCGATTTTACATTCACGGATAAATTAAAAAATTTCTGACCGATAAACTTAAAACATTGACTATCGATTAATCAACATTCTTTTTACGTATTTATTAAGGGTGAGTTCGTCGTTTAAAAAACTCCGATGACAGTTGGACTGTTTCGAGGAAGGTGTTTAAGGGCGGGTAAAACAATCTGGGACACGCAATTGTCTCCTCGAGACGACGAGTGGGATGTCGGATATGTATTCCCGCGTAGGATATTGCATACCGCAAGGCTATCCGCGACAGATCCAATTTCCGTCATATCGTGTTTACCGGAATATTTTCCCTTTTTACCCTAGTCCGCACTTTGTTTTTTCCTTGTGTTTTTTTTTATGAATCCACTGTACACACACGTGAGTTCCAGAAGAAACAAAAAAAAAACATGTGGAAAGCGTGTACTAGAAAACCGAGAATTAATGAACAAAAAAATACGAAGTTTAGTTACAGCCCTGAAAAGCTGTGGCAGTGAAGGGCGTCCATTGCAAAACGATTTTACGTAGTACGAGAGAAAAGTTGCAAAGGAGGTTGTCCTCTGAGGGCCCACTGGTCCAGGACACGACCGTTCCCCCGCAGCTTTTGTTCATCACAAAAGTTGTTTTTTTTTCGCATCCCTCTTCTGCCTGTTCCCAACACTGATGCGCTCCAATAATAATGAATAAAGACTCATAAAATGCTACGTGAACCACGATGCATCATTTCATACGTATTCGGGTCAGTCTTCCCACCCTCTTTATTTGTACTATTTGTTTTTACTTCGTGAGGTTCCACCCGGATGGATTTACTTTTTTATCGCGTACCTGAAAGCTCCCGCTACCTGTCAAATGCTTTCACGTCCACCCTACGAAAATTGCACATCGCCGCGGGTCACTTTCATCATCATTTTGTTTTCAAAAGCTGCGGCATGTAGGAACGCTTTTTTTCTTATTTTCATGAAAAAGGGTTGTGATAGTTTTGACACGAAATAAAGTCTCCATTGGTCTTTAAGGGCTCGGTCGAATATTCTCTAAAAATGAACGAGTGTAAAAAGCCTTTTAAAAGAATATTTCCAAAAGAAGTTTTTTTCCCTTTAAAGAAAATATATATTTAAAAATATCGCAAAAATACTTGAGAGTTCAAGGCATAATTGTTTTTGATGTAATAATAATGCATGGATTATTCTAGAATGAATCCTTACCTAATGGTTTAATTAATTCCCTAATAGTAGTTTGGTAGTTTTTCACATACGAATTTAACACGGTCACTCACGGGATAATAGCTTTAGCAGACGATGATGGCTGCGAAATGAATCAAACTAAATCGCAAATTCTAAAAACATTATCCCATCAAAATTTAGGATCAGGCGGTTAATTAGGCTGACATTTAAATTAATAGACAGCGGTGCCACGATTGGCCATCGATTTACAAAATAGTGACAGATTTATTTGACCGACGACTTAATCAGCGATCATTCGAAAACTCATATATACATTCAGTTTTTTGGTAATTATTGATATTAATAAGTCTACATGAACGTATTAATTGAATTAAAAATTGAGAGCTTTTTTATAAGGAACGGTCACTGACGAAATCTCAGTGTAGAAAATGGCAATATCTTCAAAATTGACTTCAGTTATTTCTGAATGTGGGAAATTAATATTTCTGAGTATTATTTTATTATTCAGTTAATTATTTATGAGGCTAAAAATGATTTGAACTTATAAATCCAGGATTCCTCCATTTTTTCTGAACCTTGCTGCCATTTCAGTAAAACCTCAATTTAAAATTTGGAATGGAAGACAGATTCGGAGAAATTGGGATACTTTTTGCGATATTCAGAACAGCAATATTTTTAGGTCGATAAAGAGTCTTGTTTAGTTTTCAAGGTCTCTTAGAAATATGCCTACAAGAATTTGCGTGGTCGAGAGCCCTCGAAAGCACGTGAAAGGGATATTTATATTCAAAGGTATTTTTCCCCCTTCGAAGCGAACATTGGAATTCAGGAATTCAGGAAAATCCTCAACGGTGTGAGGTTTTCTGAGAGGAAAATCGTCGCCCTTATTATTTTCAATTGTAAGGACAAGCAAAAAAGGGAATGTTGTTTTTTGGAACAAGAACCAAGATATTTTTGGGTCTGATAAAAAAAGGTGAGGATTGGTCTTCAAGGGCTCATTTGAATATTTCTGCGAACTGTGAGGTTCCCCCTCGCGTGAGAGCCTCCCAAGAGATATTTCTATTCCAGGGCATATTTTTCCCTTTAGAGAAAAAATTGGAATATTCGGATGAAGGAAGGGGTTGATTTGAATTTCGCAAGGGGGTCGGATTCTCCGAGATGGTGGTCGTCGCGAGTATCGTTTCCGGTTGTAAGATCGAGTCGACGAAGGGTTCGTATAGCTGCGAGAAGCTTTGAGGCAAACTTCGTGACGTGTGTATGGCCAACCGTTCTGCAAACGTTCAAAGGAGTAATACCGATAAAAGCTTCTCGACCGGTCTCAGACCATTCGGCGGAGAAAAAGTACGATATTCTGCAAAGGGCTTTTCATACGTCACAAACGCGGAACGAACGTACGTCTATTTATAGACGGATTTTTTCCCCCTCGGGGGTGAAGGGGGCCTGGGGAACTGAATTTTGTCCTCGTATCTGCAAACTGAAGATTCTTATGTACACAGTCGGTTGGGATCATCGTGGAATATTCTACGGGGTTCTGAAACGTGAAATTTCTCATACAAAAGTCGACTCGACCCCTATAGATGCAACTTAATATCGAGCTTTTTTATTCTGACGTCATATTTGGTTATTCGTCGATGCACGTCGAGAGTCACCCTTTCGCTTTGTCACTAGATCGAAACAGGCAAGTCAAAAACTTTCGAGCATGAAACCAAGCGTTATCGTTTCAACGGCGTTTCTAGTTTTATTGCATTTCTCTTCATTCCTACTTCATTATTATACTTATTATTCTATTACTTATACTACCTTGATTCTAATTATTTTCTATGGTTATTTATTTGTTTCAGCTTTTAATTCGAATAGCTTCTGTACATTCTTGCATTTTTTTAAAATCGTATTTAGGTTTGCTTTGATTCCCTCATTGCCATTAGTTCGAAAAAGAGCTGCCCAGTACGTTTAATTACTTAGTTCGATAGCATTGAATTCCTATTTTCAAAGTAATTTTAAAAAAACACACCATTTTCACAAAGAATACAAAAAGGCGAACTGATAAAAATGAACCCACTGCTCTATTTCCTAACAAAGCCACAAACGAAATGTTTCTAATGATGTCAGACATATCATCTCCCTTGTTTTCTTCAGAAAATTTCGGAAATAAAAAATATAAACATTTTGTTTTCTTGAAAAAAAATTATTTGTGCAGTTCGTTTATTAGTTCATTAATTTTAGGAAATAATTATTCTCTAAGCTAATTCAAAAAAAGTATGTGAGTTTAATTATCAATAATTTGGAATGTTCCATGGAGCTTGACGATTGTGTGCATCAGTAACTTGACTACGGTCCAATAACGTTAGCCCTGAGGAAATTCAAACCACCGGAAAGTCCAAATATTATCAGTTCAAACTCTCGTTTGACTCCGAAGGGTCTCACGCTGGCAGCCCCCGGTGAAAACATTTCTTGACTGGCTCGATCGTAGGACAAATCGGAAAATAAGAGTGAACGGTACGCCCGATGTTTTCCGTTAGGGTGAGAAATTTCTCTTCGGTATGTTTTGTACCTCTGGGAAAAATCGATGGAGCTTGGATGGCTGGGATATAGATGCGGAGGGAAGGGGTGAGGGTAAGCGTCAGACGTGTCGCTTGAACCTTTCGACATCAAAGGCCAAAGAGGCTCGTTGTTCCACCTTTGTGTCTTTTCACGTGTCTCGTTAGTCTGCCCGACGTTCGAGGATCCCCGCCAAGTAGAAAACAAAACCAGAATTACTCCGGGCAGTTTGGACACTTTGATTTTTCATTTCTACCCTGTGCGATGAGTGGGCCATTTTATTCACCGTGGTGCGGACTCTCTTGAAGTGAGGGCAAAAAAAACAATTTTTTTGAGTACCATGACCTTGGGGTCGAAAAACGATAGCAAAGGTCAGAAAGCCCTCTCGAAGGGGCGCAGAAGGCACTTTGAGGTACCTTTGGGAAAATTTGTTGGAACCCGGTGATGCTCGGAGCTACTAAAAATTGGGTCTTCGTTGTCTGAGAATTAGGGGTGTGCCCCCTTTTGGTTTGCCGTTGATTCTACAGATCATCCCTGTACGATCAGTTGATCCGTATATTTTTATATGCCATAATGAGTTTCCTATTTAAGCGAGAAAAAAAAACAATTTTTTTGAGTACCATGACCTTCGGGGTGAAAGAAAATCGCAAAGGTCGCAAGGTCCTTTGCGAAGGGACGTAGAAGGATTTTAAGGTATCTTTTAGGAGAATTTGGTTGGAGCTAGTAACACTGAAAGCTGCAAAAAATTGGACCCTCGTCATCTGAGAATCAGGGGTGTGCGTCCTTTTTGTTTGCGGTACTAATAAATCACTCGGGCGTTACAAACCCTCCGTCTATCGCCCCAAGGAAATTCCGTAAATGTAAACTCGTAAGGATCGCATTGAGCTTTCACGTATAAAATAACTGTGCATGATTTTTCGAGGCTAATAGATTGTAAATTATGAAACAATGCTAGAGCTTTGTTGAAAAGCTCGACGCATCAAACCTGCCCCCCACCCCCCTCACCGTCATCCTACTTTTCAGAAGCGATGATTAATTAATGCAAAATACATGTAGACACGTACGTAAATATATGCACGTACGTATATTGGCCGGATTCAACGGGAAGGGAAATCAACCCCTTGGTGTTACTCCAATTCCAACCCCTCTTCCCTTGACCAACATGCACGGAGATTAATTTGGTGGCGCTGATGGTACGACTAATTGATCTATGCCCAATAGAAAATGAGTTATCGACCATTTCGCACGCCTCCCTCACCCCCTGCTCTTCATGTGTCAACCAACATCAACAATCCATGAAACCCTACGTGCACGCTCGATAGACCCAATTTTATAACCACCGTTCCAATCCAATTCTTATTTCAAGGACAACATGTCAATTTTTACAGTTGATAAGGGGATGCTTTGTCGAAAAACTTCCAGAGGGTAGTTTTTTTTAGCAGAGGTAAAAGGGTGGAAAGCTTATCGTTCCAGACCAAATCCCGTTTTAAGGGCACAACGTGAATATTTTAAGTTGATCAGAGGAAATTTTATCAAAAAAATTTCAGAGGTTAGTTTTCTTCTAAGAGAGGTAAAAGAGTATAAGGACTATTATTCCAGACCAAATCTTGTTTTAAGGACACAACGTGATTATTTTAAGTCGATCAGAGGAAATTTGATAAAAACATGTTCAAGAGGTAGTTTTCTTTTTGGAGAGGAGAAGGATCACTATTCAATAGCAATTATAATTTTAAGAACGTCCCGTGAATATTAAAAATTTATTACAGGTAATAATAGTGCCAAAAATGTTCCAGGGGGTAGTTTTTTCCTAGGGGAGGTAAAAGAACGAAGGTGAGAATTCTTTGTGAAATATTATTGTACCCGAAACTTTTGTATTTCCAAATTGAACAGAAGGAACTGATAAAAATGAATTTTTAACGTGGGAGTATAGAAGAGTGAAGGGTGACATTTGGGAGGGTGGAAACAACCCCCATAGTTGCAACGCGATCGCGGTCGTGCAAACGTTCCGAGGATGAGTTTCCAAGAGATCGACTCGGGGGTGGGGGGTGTCCGGGTTACAGTCGTATCAAAAGCGTCAACTACCCCCAACCCCCAATGGGTAGCAGTGACAAGAGATTTCGAGGGGGTGTTGTATCGGTGAAAATTCGCTGGTGGAGTCTTTTACGGGTTGGCACGGTACGCGGTACGTCCATTTATCATACGCCAACGGTGGCGAAGAGAGGGTGGGGGGATGACGGGAGGGGTGGTAAAGAAGAGAGTTCGCTGATCCTCGGTGCCGTTTTGGGCGTTTGTTTTTCAATATTTCCCACTATCGTCACATTCGCATGAACTTCGTTCGCCCAATCCCTTGGGTATACTCGAGCAATGACAAACACACTCCCCAAACCTTCTTCATCTAGCCATCGACTATTCCTCATTGTTTTGTCCACTTCTCCACCCTCCGACTGACCCCGTCCCCCTTCTGTATCTCCACACCCATTTTTTCCACTTCCATGGTACTTTTGGATTCACCGATTCACATTGAAATTCAAGTTGATCCCTCACACAAAAATCTACCCCCAACCCTCTCTGACGAGGACTGACAAGAATTCCCGCGTTTCACGATCGATTCTGACACACTCTCCAGATCGTTCCCATTCGTCGCGAGTATCTATCCGCGGGGAAATCGACTGCACAAAGGCAATTAGCTGATGAAAAATGTCTCCGTGGAATCCGGGTCAATGAGGGCGCGGAAAATTGACGTTGATCTAGCAAGAGACCAGAGAATTATCAGCAGGTGATATTCGTGAAATGAAACCTTGAATCGACTATAGGCACATCGAAGGAAATATTTTATTTTCCACTTTCAAAAATAATTGAAGTCTCATTCTACGACGTGCTATATTGAAGAAAATTTTTTTGTTTGGGTTCAATGGAGCAATATTTTTTCTTAACACAGCCTTATTGAAGCTTTATCGATTCGCTTCAAATTTTGATACAGAGATATTTTTTTGTTTTCTCCAACCTAAAATCAATATTGTTGGGTATACAAAATCGATCACAAATTTTGAGAACTGCGTTAAAAGCAATTTGGCTACCGTTTTTTGAAAAGTATATTCTATCAGAAGCGCAGTTGAAGTTTAGCGAATAAATCACTTGCTTGGTGAGTACTTCCAATAAATAACTAAAAATAAACTTAAATGAATAAACTTTTTCAACGTTTTGTATATGAGGATAGAACTTTACAGACGATATTGTTAAGACTTCAATCTTTCAAATGGTCAATAAATAGCTCTTAAATAATGGTCCATGGCACTACCACATACACGATTGTCAAAAAATTTCGTAGCGTGCTGTACGATGATAGAAAAACTGGAGTAAGTGACAAGGGATGAAAAGCAGCGATAAGGAAGAAACAGTAGTTGCGGTGGATGTTGGGTGAGGGTCATCCGGACGAATCAACCGATATGACTGATATCAAAGCTCCAGGGACGTGGAAAGAGATTGCTTCCATTCGAAAGTGGAAAAAAAAATCACAGAGGGAGAAAGACTAAAATCGATGAAGGGCGGGAAGTAAGAAAGAGGGGAGAGGACAAGAGGACGCGATTGTTATTGTTTGGTACAGAGGGCGGATTGCTCCGAATTTAAAAGATAGGATCGCCTGGAGAATTATTGATAAGATTCGATGGGGATTTATGTCGGTAGAGTTGGACCAGCTGCAATTCCGCCCTCATCGAGCCTCCCGCCTTCCAATCGGTATTGAAAAAGTGCACGTGCTCTCATTCCACGTCAAATCGATCAATGCCAAAGAATGGGTATAAGAAACATTATGGTTGAAGGTAAAACTGCTTTTTTTTACCCTCCCTTATTTTTTCATCCTCTCTCATTTTTTCCACCCCCTCCTTTACTTTTTTCATCCGCTCCCGAGGTTAAATTGGGTGAACGAATCTGATCTGGAACTTCGATCCACTTGACTGTGATTGCCAAATATTTTTGTTCCAAAATCCCTGATAACGCTGAATGAACCTTGGCCAAACTTACTGGGGCTTGAACGTATATTACTTATCGATGAACTTTGAACATACTCGAAAGCTATTCCTGATGCTGTTCCTTCCATGCTTTGGCTCGATGAAAATGGAACGATTTTTACCTTGGGCTCGAAGCCTGTGTTTTATTCCTCGTCGTACTCCATTCACTGCCATAGGACATAGAAGTCAGTTGACCGTTGATTAAATCGCGACGGGTTATCCGAATCGAGTTTCTTTGATCATGGTATTCCTCGTTGCTGGGGGATAGCCCTTTTGCTTTGCGCCTCCGTCTCGATTCTCGCGGTCTTCTCGATCTTCTCGCCGCTTTCAAAGCACGAGGAAAAACGTGGACGAAAATGTCATCCCCTTTCTCATACTGACGTCGCTTTAACTTTGCTGCTCCACCGGCAAAATCGAATCCTGGGATGGAGGACACTGTGGGTTTGATAGGGATGTTGAGGCGCAATCTTTGAGGCGTTTATTGAGTTTCCTGAGTGGATTTCACACGATACTGTATCACAAAGTTGCATGGGAGTGCATAAAGCTTTGCGCACTCCCTCTAGGTTCTAGTTTCATCATGTTCCACTTAAGCTCCAGAAAGTCATGCAGACCTCTTACAGCTTTGGCTTAACAGAGTTCCATACGGTTCTATTGACTTCCACGATATCACCACGAAGTTCCCAGAAACGATCAATGTGGAGTTCTCGAAGCTTCCACCGGACGGAGTTCCACACAGTTCTATTGAGTTCCAGGTCCTTGATGTTCCTAGGAACCGTATGACGTTTCATGTAGAACCTTGGAGTTCCCTGAGATTCCCACGAGTTCCATGGTATTCCATGAAACAAGGTTCAGTAAAGTTCTTATCGAGTTCTATAATATTATCCTGATATCCTGGAGTTCCTACAAACCATCTGAAGGATTACAGAGCATCGCGAAGTCCCATAAGGTTCCGGCGAGTTCCATGGATTTCCATAGAGTGACATAAGATTTTGCCGAGAACTCCGATGTTTCTTTGAGGTTCCTGAGTGCTGCATGTTCTGCAGAGTGTCGCGGAGTTCCATAAGGTCTCCGCGGGGTCCATGAAATCCTGCAGAGTTCCATGATATATGAAATTCCGATGTTTCCCGAAAGTTTCCAAAAACCATATGAAGTTCTACAAGGTACCACGGAGTTCTCTGAGTTCGAGCCAGTTCCAAGAAGTTCTACAGGTCTCTTTGGACAATCAAATCTCCTATTCTTTTAAAGTCCCCTAGGCTTTGGTGGCATATCACTTTCGTTCAATATTTATTCACTCGCTCACACTTGACAGCTCTGATCGGCCAATGATTCGACAGGGTCCAAAGGGTTTCTGCATGTCGCTAATGAATGACAAACTGCGTTAATAATCCGACGCAACATTGAAATGATACGCTGGAGATATTTAATACAAACTTGCTCAAATGGATAAGGGCGGTAGTGCGAGGTATTATGCACCCTTAATTATACGAAATTTCATCTCCGAGCAAATGAACGAACGATAATTACCCGCGGATTCCTAGAAATATTCACTTCCTCAACATCTAAGAACCTTCGGCGACCTAGGAAGCTTCCGTCCGTATGGTATTTCACCAGAATATATCCAATCGATGAGAACAAACTTTTCCCTCAGATTTCGCATCCCTACCCATACCAATTCTCACCACATTGTTTACGACACAGGGGTTGGTAACTTATTCAAAATGTATGTCCATTCAATTCCAATATTGCGTGTTGAGGGTTGGCTCAGTTTCGTCATTATCGGACGATTTATAAAAATTTCCGAGTCACGAAACCACGAAGATGTGAAAAGCAACGAAAAGTCGGGAGAGGATGGCTCGTACCAGCAACCCTCACTCGGGATAAAAAAAGGGAAACTTGATAGCTTTATTTATGATGTCGAAAGCTTCCACGATTTTTCAGGGTCGTCTTGCGAGAGGTCTTTGCAATATGAAAATTCTTTCCTCACTTCACACTCCACAGGGGGTGAAAGCTCACCGAGAAAACAGGGGTGAGCTTTCAGGGGGGCCGTCCAGATGTTTCTCTAATTACCGAGCTTTCAAAACTTATCAGCGGATGTCCTTCCAATAGGGGTTGCTTTTGGGTCGTTTCGGCGAGCCGACGAGCCCGCATGGATCGATTACGTGAACGCACGATTTATGTCGAGGGGGGTACGTACGAATAAAAAATTCATGTGACCTTACCGTGTTGGGCAAGGCGAGGAGATCGAGGATTTGAAAGTTGCTCAAGGGGGATGAAAAACGTCACACGGTTTGTTCGCTTTTCGGCGTAGACCGATTGCAACATATCTCAGACTACTCGGGAGATTGCACGCCGGAAGAGGAAGGGTTGAAACTCGAAGAAGAAATAAAATGGCAGAATAGAGAGGGGGATGAAAGAAAAGGACGCATGGTAAGAGAATACGGTGTAGGATAGAACGGTGATGGAAATGGTGACGATACTCGCGCGGTGACTAAAGGTGGGACCCAAAAAAAAAGGATAAAAAATGTGTGTCCCTGGAGTGAGTAGGACGGAGCTTTTCACTGTATTTAACGTACTCTCCCTTTGAGACGACAGGATTATCCCCGGCCGCACATTTTCTCGTTTACACTTACCCCGGAGCGTCTAAAGGCTCTTTGCCTCAGAATTCCTCGCAAGCTTCCCCCTCCAGTCATCCCTCCTTCATCCCTCCCCTTTTTTTCGGTTTCTATGCATCTTCCTTCATTTCTACGATTCTCTACAAGTTCTGTTCTCTCACGGACGAGCCTTTATCCACTGTCCCTGCGCGTGTCAGCTTTTTGCCCCTCGTTTTCCGCGGCCATCTTTTATTTTTGCACACCCAGCAGCGACGAGCCTCGAGAGGAACGTTGAAACTTCCCTCTCGGCTCGCCAGTCTTCAAGGGGATTAGAGGAGAACGTTAATTGTTCATCCGGACTTTTTAACTCATCCAACGATGAATACTACCAATTCCGATGCCACGAAGAATTTTACCTCCTCGTGACATAGGGTGACGCGTCTATTCTAGGACTTCCGGTCTAATCAACGTTACCTCTTTTTCTCTCGTGAAATATCCAAAGTCTCGCGTGATCCGAAGACGTGGAATAAATCAATAACGTATAGTGTTTCTTCCGTTCCAAATTCCTGGTTGTCAATACTAGGGGTCAGCGTTCCAAAGATATGTCATTTGATATTTATATCACCAGCTTTTCTCCTATTTTAAATATACGATAACTTTTCTAATATATCTAACTTTTCTAATATATCATTGAAATCAGAAAGAAACATCACTGATAAATGACAATAATAAACATGAGTGGTATGTATATTACCAGTTTATTAAATTATTTTTATTATATAACAATTCTTCTATTATTTAAAATACTGTAATACAAAATTTAAAAAATCGCCGGTGATATAAATTTTATAAATAGTCGTTTTGTATTTCTCAAAACATTATGTGAAATGATACACGTTGATGAATTAGTATCCGATAAAAAAAGCAAGCAGTAATCCTATCGAATTAATGAGTAGACAAACCCAGTATTGGGTCAGACTGGTCGTCCAGCATTCCCACCTATCAAATATAGATTTTTTCTGAGTCTCAATTTATCGTACAGATCAATACTTCTACAAATACCCAAATATCCGATCGAGAGATACCAGTCAGGAAGGCTGATAGCAATCAGAACTGGTTATTTCGGGATTAAGTAGTACACGTCAGTGAACGGTCAGACCCTATCGTGAAATCACTTAAAAAATTTGCTATTTGTTTTTTGGAAATATCTTTTGAAAATTCATCATAGCAAATACCTACGTCACCGAACAAAATTCGGAAGGCAATGAAAAAAATACCGAAAAATAAATCGTAGAAAATGGCGCATCGTGAATGGGGGTGGGACGAGGAGTCGTCACGTTTCACCCGGGTCTGGATTTGTGCGGATGCTTCTCAGTTTAGTTAGCGAGGGAGTTCCGTCCAGGGCACTCTTCGCCATCGAGAAATATACAGCTTTTAATTTGGCCTGGGTTATTTATATTCGTGTAGCGGGCAGTAAAAGCCGTCTGGAGGTGGTTTATAGCGAACGGGGATGGATGCGAGGGTGCGAAAGAGAAAGAGGGGTATGAAAGTATGGAATATTATTCCGGGCATGCGTTCCTTTCGTAAACAGGAGCAGTAGGACAAAATGGCTACACGAAAGAGGGGGAAAAGGGAGTGGGTGAGGGGCGAGGGAGAAGGGCAAAGGGAGAGGACAATTTCCATTTGGCTTAATGTCCCTCGTGTAAGCTGTATCCTGGAGAACGTGTACGACGACTCCCTGTAAACCGAATACACAGTTGCATCCACTTGGCTTGCCTATATCTAGCTATATGTTTGTGTGATGCTGTATTTTGGTCGTAGAGCTGCACGATACTTGCCGGTATCTCCGTACGCATCCAACCGGAGATATAATACCACGGCTATCCGAATGAGGATCTCCAGAGCTTATATAAAAATACGTACATCCGTTACGCATTAAATTCTATTCGAATTGTATACTCCCAAGTCCCGGGATCCAAATGTTTTATACGATCTACACTTGTTTCATTAACATCGCTATGCATATATTCAATATTTATTTCTTAAAGCGAAACGTGGTCACACGTTCCTAACTTATCCATTCCGAGCTGAATAAGGAATTCGACATTCTCTGCTGGCATCATTGATGGGCCAATGGCCGATGCCCTTTACTTCTGAAAATGCTATAATTGCGATATGATCAGAGCTTTCGAATTTTACACAGATTTTATTTTCTGCACTCCTTGAGTCTGGATTTTAATTATAAATAATCGAACTACTCATTGTACCTATTGTTCATTTAGAATGCACTTTTTATTAGTTATAAATTACGAGAACTATTTACTTCATCTCTATATTTGTATTATAATAGCTTTAGCCGTGATTTAGTCCTGGTGGATCTCGAAAATGTTGTTAAAATCATTTCCAAACCCTTAAGGAATTATGTTAATTTGACAGCTTCAATAACAATTGAAAGCAAATTCGACGATATTAACATATGCCTAAGGTTATGTCCGTAACTGTACATCTGTTCCAAACGTCCAACGACAAAACATTCGCAGGTTTTATAATTAATTGATACGTGCGGATCATTTTCTTATTATCAATAATTAATAAAAATCTCCGTATATCGCCCCTTCAGTAATACCTTAAAATCCCGAATATTAAAAATTCTGACATTTTAAAAACCCATATTATTTTTAAAAGAGCTTTGAGTAAATAATTGAAAAACTTTACGCGTGTCTTTAACCATCTACGCGTCCTCATTTACCCATAAAGCGTGTGCGTTGTCCGTTGCTAAAATACTTTATTATTATTGTTACAAGAGGGAAAAGTTGGTCGTATTCGGGGCAGTAGCATTGTATTTCCGTCGAGGAAGCAGCGTCCCTTTTTTGCCTCAAATTTGCTTCGTCCTGGCTGCGAAATGTCTCGAGTTTCTGTTAGCCTGGAGGTGATGGCTCTTCGGCACTGCCGGGACAGGCGTTTTGAGTATCCTCGCGGTTTTTTTCACGGGAACTCAGTCGTGGCGAGAAAAGTAGAGGAAGAAGAGCAACGTACGCGACGACGGAGCATCAGCAGTGAGAAAGACGGAAGTCACCGAGCTCGAAATATGTCACATCGCAGTCTCAGTCCCGTCGTCCAATCTGGCACTTTGCCCATAAGTTGACTCGTACGCTTGCTGTCGCACGTTCCGGTCTCGCGGTTTTTCTTACCTCGAACGAACCGTGGTCTCGCGGGACCATCGTACAGCTCGAGGCCCAATTCCACTTGCAAGCTCTTCCCCGAAGCGTTTAGTCGGACTCAGAGAATCTCCCCTTAAACCACGGCCATATTACATTCTATTTATAATAATGCTTGGTCTTTGAACGAATTATAATATTTATATTATGTAACATAATCATTTATATTATATTATTGCTTGCCCTTGGACAAAAAAAAATGAAAAATGAAGTTCAGCCGTCAACAGTTTTTTGGTAGATAAAACTGATTTTTTATCTTTTTATCCGAAAAAAAAGAATTCTGCAAAAAAACAAATCTTCGAACGAATTATATTATTTAGATTACGTAATATAATCATTTATATTATATTATTGCGTGTTCTTGACCTAGAATAAAAAAAGGCGTTCAGTAGGCAACGGTTTTTGGTGGGTAAAATTGAAGGTTGTGTTTGGCTCGTATCTGTACAAAATAAGTAGTACAGGCCAATAACTGACCAGACGAGCAATTCCTTAAATCTCCCACATATACGTTATATTTCCCTTTGGCAAAAGCAAGTAAAAAATAATCATTATTGAATAAAAGGCGACAAGAACGCTTAGCCATGCCCTTAAAAATCTTAAGTAGTTACGCCCAATGCGTAGTCAGACAAGCAGTTTCCACTGCTGTGACGTAAAAACATTTTATCACAAAAATCATGACCAAATACACTTTTGAAAAGAAGTCACAATACTCGTACGAAGGTTGATAAATGATCGAATTTATTTATCCATCCGGCACAAATTATTCTAACCCTTATTTACTATCCGGAAACAAGCTTATAGTCTAGAAAAAAAGAGCAAGTGAGTCCAAGAACTCGAGAAAAATGGATAGTCCGGAGTGATTCGAATGTATCGTGCATCACATTTCGTCGCTCCTCGCGTTTTTTTTCTCTACTTTTATACATTCATTATTTTTATCGTCGTTTTTCAATCCATTTCGAGGATCCACTCACTGAGAGCGCAATCGCTGCGTCCAGCGCGAGCTTTCGTCGATTTATTTACAAAACCGTTACACTCCGGGATGAAGAGGAGAAAGCAGGCACAGAGAGAAAGAGCGAGACAGATAACGGTATTAATATTGCGCGAGTGGCGACCGTGAACAAAAAAAAAAACGAACATTGACAAAAAGTGTGGCACAGTATTCGGGCAAACTCACACAGGATTACATATATTCACCGGAGTGTGTATACAGTCGAAAGAGCACAGGGTGTTTTACAATTCCTGCTGGTTTGGTGTCTCGTGCTTCGCTGGCTCGCAAATTTGCATACGTACACATTCGTTTCGTACGTCAACCGGAATCGTACCTGAAACCAGAAACAAAAAATATTAATAAAATCGTAGGTACTGTAGGCCATGTAATAAAGACCGGAGGAACTTGCTAACATTCTTCAACCCCGATCACCATGCAAAGAACAGAACCACCGTTGAAAAAGGACGCTTAAAAAAATGCCTTTAAAAACTAACGAACATTCGATTCGAATAAAATCCTATGAACCAACAACAAACAATCCCAACCAACGATAATGAGTATTATACCATTCGTGGAAAAATTCTGCGGTCACTTTATTTGTTAATTTTTACGCAATTCTAATAGGAAAGGTTGGCTGAATGGATCATTTAAAAAATCCATCAAATTAATAAAGAAATTGACGGATGGTAACTCTTGATAGAATAATAATTCGTTTCACAATCAAAGAGATATTTAAAAATGTGTAATTTTATAAAATTGATTATCACAAATTGTAAATCACTACTAGTTTAATGTCCGAGGACGAGATTTCATTTACCGATTACAATTGTGGATTGAATTATTTATCCATGAAGAATTTGTGAAATTCTCAGTAGCTGGTGAATTTTATTATTTCGAAAAGCAAGCTCAAAACATTTCAATTTAACCTAACTGTGGTTCGTGGATCGTGTGTATGGAGCAGTATTTGCGATGATATTGCCATTAGAGTGTGCCAACCCGCAACGTCGAGAAGTATGGGAAACCTCAGGTGTACTCGACCACCACCACTTCCTCCACCCTCCGCACCCAAAGTATGCTACTACTATTTCAATTAAAACGTTCGGAAAGTCTTGTCGTACACCGAATGGCGTCCCACTTACCTCGGCTAAACGCTATTTTAGTCGTATATGCGTTACCCGCGTGGTCAACATATGACTAAGCGACTTTCGCTAATTATTCTAATAGGAGCTTAATTACAGAGGGTGAAGATCTGGCGAGTAAAATGTTCCAAACAGTAAAATTCCTTCAAAGAGAAATTTTATGAATCGAAATTTGATCAATCGTAAAAAACTCGATAGTCAGCGATATTACATTATCTCCAGGTAGTGAAGTCCGGTATAGTCAGACCTAATTACTTTATCCCCGAAAACACGACCAGGAGAAAGAGTAATTGTTTCCCCCCGTATATACATTGACGTAGCCAAAACGTGTGCCAGGATGGGTGGGCCCTCGCCGCCTTTGGAATGCCTGGAGCCCTCTTCCTCCAGAAATAAACCGATCTAAAATCATAAATATCAAATAATCGATTTATTCGATTTAAATTGTACTCAGAGAAGCAAAAAAATAGTTTCTTAAACACACACTATTCCGTATGGTTGAAATTTAGTGATATGTATAAAAAGTATCTATATCATAATGTAAAATAAATAGCCATAAGATATATGAATTAGAAAAATTATTCATAAAGTTTATTAACGATAAAACGACGAGATACGATTGATAAAAAACGGGCCTAAAATCTGTCACGTCCGGAGGGGACGTGGGCATATAGCATGTGGTTCCCTCTTTCTTGACTACGCCTAATTTATGGAAATAATCCGATTTTTGGACATGACGCGTTCTAATGAACTATTAAATTATTGGAGTCAACCAATTTGGTTAATTCTATTAACGTTGAGTACAAAAATATTAAATTGTGGTGCGCTTACATTGGCGGTTTTTGATCGGCGTTGACCCGTTCGGTTAGATAGCGGGTGTCGGTCGTAAAATGTAGGGCCTTCGCTGGTGGCCAGGTTCGCTCGCAGGTATAAAGTAGACAGAGTCAAGATGAGTACGCACTGAGTTTACAATATTTCTTAAGCCGCGGAATTGGATTGTACTCTGCTCACATTACTTTAATGAAAATACAAAAATCTTTGAATTTCGCGTTGTATGAAAATACAAATTGAGTTGAAAAAAAACTGATCCGTTGGCGGCCAGCGGGAGGTCCCAGGTTGAAACCCCGGTAGCGGCCAAAATTATTTCCTCGAAATTTTCCGATGAAACTCGTTCCGCGGCCGGGAGGTGAACTTGGGACCGACTGTACTGGTATAGGTTTTCCGCAGTTTCCCTATGCCCATGCCAGAAATGGCACGCTGAATACGGTACAGAGGGGGTAAGTCAGCCGCGGCCGCAAGGGGGGCGGGAGGAAACGAGGTGGGGGAAAATAGGAGGAAACAAGGTGGGGGAAAAACAGGAAGGAACAGAGGTAGAGAGCGCCCATGAAAATCCGAAAGGGTATACGGGGTGGAACAACTATTAACCATCCGGTCAATGACTAGGTACCCGGGTATCCATCATTTCAGCTTTGCAGATAGAATTTATTAACTTTTTCTTTAAAAAAACCGTATATCCGTCTGGATCCCCGAAATGTAAGTAGTTTAAAATCCAATTTTCGTCAAATTTTTTTATAATCAATCATTTAATAACAGTTATTAACTATCAAACTTGATACCTCCTTCGTTCAATAACCGGGCACCCGGGTACCCACTGAAAGCAATATGCATGAATGTCGGGCTTATACACACTAAAGAGACTACCTATTAAAGTATTGAGGTAATTTGACTTTTAAATAAATAATAAACAATATCGTTTACGAAGGAGGTATCAA
>JAPYZJ010001642.1:0-26560 GCA_030522765.1 Ophioninae sp. B BG-2022a
CAAAATCCATCACTGCTCAAAAAAAGAACCCCGAGACGCAATAGCAGGAACGAAGCATCGTTTCCTTTTTCAGCTCGACACACGTGGCCAATGATGCACACATTAGAGAATCTCGTGTCGTACGTTCCTGACCTCGGTTCCCGTTTCGAGCCCCACTTCTTTCTGGCTTGCCCGCGGTGGCAACGCTGCCAGTAAGATGGGCGGAGGGGCGAGGGGGACGAGGGGATGGAATAGTACAAGCGAAGAGGGAAAATAAGAAAGAAAAAGGGAGAAAATGATTGAGCAAGAAGGGGGAGAGGGGAATAGGAGAGGGGATCGGAAAAGTGGGAAGAAGGAGGAATGGGGTTGAGATCAGGAGAGAGGGAGATGGAACCTCGACGATGGGGAAGCTGCATACGTTTTTCACCGATGCAAGCGAGCCCAGGTGCATTCCGCTTTGTGATCTCGGAGCACAGCCGGTTCAAGCCGAGTGTGATTATGCTACGTGTATCTCCGTCCTCGCGTTCGTCGCGTCCCATTTCGGGTCGAATTCCCGAAGATCCATACTCCGGGGAACGCGATCGAACGTTTGCACACGTGACGATTTAATATCGCGTCCTTGTATGTGTAATGTTTAATAGTAACAATTGTTATCATTTAACATTTTTTAAATTCTCAACACTTGGTACTTGATGATGATGATGATATTTTTTATTATGCTTTTTGTTACGCTATTGTTTACACAATATGTATAAACTATAGAAATACGTATATACGGGGTGTCCCACGTAAGAATGTCATCCTTGAAATTGGGAGTCGGGCGTGAAATTCTGAGTCGATTCATACCTAAGCATTTATGGGTCCCGGATTAACCCCTGAATTATTAGTAATTTTTAAAGGCAGCCCAAAACCCAAAATTTTCATGAAAAATCGTAAAAAACCGATTGGCAAGATTTTTCATGGAATAGTCATGGTCCTGCGATGTGACACTAAACGTCTAAATATAATAATTATTTGGAGGCTAAGCCCGCTGAAGAGGCGCGCCTGATCGGCTGCCTTTAAAAATGACTAATAATTCAGGGGTTAATCCGGGACCCATAAATGCTTAGGTATGAATCGACTCAGAATTTCACGCCCAACTGCCCATTTCACGGATGACGTTCTTACGTGGGACACCCTGTGTATATATGTCTATTAAGTATAAAATACATTTACATGGTTTTATATATTTGCTATCGTGGATATACGTATATCGACATATTTCGAAGAAGAAAGAAAAAAAAAAATTTCGTAGTTGACTCGGTGGCGCCACTTGACGGTTCGGTCGTATCGCACGTGTGCTCTTTTATCGGCCGTACTACGTACTTGCGATGAAATCTCGCTCCCTGCCGAGACAGGCATTAACACAGGCGCCGTTCACATTAATCGGGGTCCCGTCGATACGTCAGTCGTCGGGAGTCAATGGCACAGGGCTCTTCGTACGTGCCCACTCGACAACGACAAAACTCACACTGCCGAAAGTCACAACGTGTTTCGTCACTTTTCAATTGTGGGACGAGTTTTGAAATCGAGGAAGTTTATAAAAACGACGGAAAAACAATTGGGCTCGGACGGTGCGTTGATGTCGTGGGTTTTAGTAGTGATCGAAGTTTCGTGCTCCTCGTGCGGTCATTCCCTCAAGCTTAAAATTTCACACTTGTGCCGAGCCATTAATCATTTTGTTGCTTTTATCGTTTGTTTTTATTTATTTCAATTTATAACAAACGATAAAAGTAACGAAACGATTAATGACTCAGAGTCAGAGTTGCAAATTAAATATAAAAAATAATGAATTATGATTCGGCAAATATTAATCGAAAGAATCGTTCCAGATAAAATATACGTATCTGTAAAAAACGACAACAACAATCAAGGCCTTTGCAAATTTCGTCGTGCGGGTCCGTTACGTAATTCGATAATGAAACGTTGCCCGTTTTTTTCGAATCGGAGAATCATCGCTGTAATGATGTAATTTTAATATCGGTATCGAAAAAGATACCATCGCGATCAATTGTGTACATACACCCGTGTGACGTTGTTCAAATCGACGAGATATCAATTTTCGACACCCGGCTTTTTCCTCTCTCAGTTTCAAGGACGATGTCTCGTATTCAAAATTGAAACTGCTAGAAAGGAATTTAACATACTCCAAGTACTGTTCTTACATTTTTCGTAATTGAAATATATTTTGTTTTCAACTGTGGAAAAATAAAAATGATTGTCTGCAATTTTGAATAAATTCATTTCGATTTTAGACAACACTTTCGGTCTGATTGTATGAGAATTATTTTTCTCATTTCAATAAATGAAAAGCATATTTCTAGAATAATAAAATCACAAAAAATATATTGAACATCGATTAATTTATCACATATATCCCGATACATGCCAAAAAAAATCAGCAGCTATTTGCCAATCGTCCGCGAGGGCCATGAAATAATTCGTTGCAAAAAAAAAAAGAAACATAGTTATCAAGATCCTCGCTAAGAATGAATGGTTATGTATGAATGCAGTCCCCCTTGTCACAGTGACAATCATCTTGACTTTTTTCCGATGACACCGTGAAAACGAAATTTGCGAACGTGATTGCGCACGATGCGTTTTATTGATGGAACAAAATTCGTCGATCAACAGCCCGGAACCGCGTGAACGATGTCGACACGCGTGATGAGGGGTTTCGTCAATGGAGCGACGATTCGGCGGATCGGCAACGTTTATCGTTACCGATCGACCACCAGGTTAATACTTTTTTTAATTAAAACATACATACGTTCATAATAATCGAAAAAAACTATTGTTAACAAATCTATCAATATTTCATAATAATAAAAAATATATTAGCGATATATTGTCGAGACAGAGAAAGTCAGAAACCGATTTTTCAGTGCAGATTTGGTAATACTGATTTTTTTTAGTGGCAATTCCATAATGTCGATTTCTTAGTAGCGATTGGTAATATCTGATCTGAACTGAATCTGACCTGATTAGGTAATATCGATTCGGTAGTACCCAACCATCATAGCGATCTTTTCTCATTCACTTTTAACGCTGAGGGAAAAAGAAACATGGTGGAAAAAAAATTGTAGCGCAGATCCTTCGTGTACGTACGACCTGGTGGTGGTTGGGGGTGGAATCGTGGGCTGCGCCACCGCACGAGAGATGCTCCTGCGGCATCCCGGTCTGAAGATAGCAATTGTCGAGAAGGAGGCAGCTTTGGCGAAGCATCAAACTGGTCATAACAGCGGTGTGGTCCACGCGGGAATTTATTACACTCCAGGCAGCATAAAGGTACACCTGGCTATTGTTGGCTCTACAGTTAGGATCTTTCAAACGCACGACTAAGGATCTTATCGATTCCTCACTCTTCGGATCTGTTCAAACAAGAAAATACAGAGAAAAAAAAGCATGGTTTGGCTTTCTTCGCAACATTTCCTTGCAAAAGCGAATCTTTTTCTTCCCCGTCGAAGATGAAGAATTGAATGAAAAAAAAATACGTACGACAGGCGAAGCTATGCGTCGAAGGATTGAAGTTATCGTACGAGTACTTTTGCGAAAACGACGTACCTCACAACAAAGTTGGCAAGCTGATAGTCGCCCAAACACCGGAACAAGTCTCGAGAATAGCCGATCTCTACGATCGAGGCCTGAAGAACAACGTGCCTGATCTTCAACTGCTCGACAAGGAATGTATCAAAGATTACGAGCCCGGATGTCAGGTGAGATGGTGTGCCATTGATAAACTATGAAGAAAAGCCTAGAATGTGACAATTTATTCGTCCGACTTGGGACTGTTTCAACTTTGCATCTACAGAGAAGCAAAGTAGGTAAGCATTGTTCGGTAAAAAATGCAAGTTTATCGATGATTAGGGTGAAAAGGCGATATGGTCACCGTGGACCGGTATCGTCGACTGGGGTCTCGTTTGTCACCGCTTCGCCCAAGATTTCGAGAAAATGGGCGGCCACATTAGCCTGAACTATGAGGTGACCGGTTTCACCGAAATGGCCGAGTCAGAAAAGGACGACAAAGAGTTTGTCCCGATCGGTGTGAGATCGAAGGATCAGGTGAGAAATCGAGAAGCTTCTCGACCTCCCGATCCAGCGAAGCCACGAAATTTCACCTCGACGCGTTTGTTTAACAAAAGTGCATCCGGAGCAAATACGTACTGACCTGCGCCGGCCTGCACTCCGATCGTCTCGCCGTTATGACCGGATGTGACGTCAGTCCGAGAATCGTCCCCTTCCGGGGTGAGTATCTTCTGCTGAACGAGGACAAGAAACACTTGTGCAGGACCAACATCTATCCGGTTCCCGATCCGAGATTTCCCTTTCTCGGGGTACACTTCACGCCCAGGATGAGCGGCGACGTTTGGCTCGGGCCCAATGCCGTTCTCGCACTTGCCAGGGAGGGCTACAGGTTCTCGTCCATTTTATTTCCATTTTGTTTCATCTCCTCTCGAATCGCCTGATTCATACGTATTCCCAATCGGGAGATTCTTCGAGCCAAATGATATCTCAAATTTGAGAAACAAGCACGAAAATATGTCCATATTTTTACGTACCTCAAGATTTCCGTTGCATTTTCCGAAGAACACTCCGGATTTTTTCTACTATGTAAATCTGAATCTATATATTTATTTATTTCCTGCTTTCTAGTTCGCTTGTGAACGTACATAATCAAAGAATCACGATAACTTCATTTTTCTATTAATTTGATTTTTTAAGTTCATTTTTCTATTTCTTTTTTTCTAAAGACGACAGGAATCATACAGGTTTAGGAGTCATTATGTACATACGAATCCTTCCTTACCTTCTTCGCGGATCACTTCCGGTGGATCTTAAAATTGGACGAACTTTCTTCTTCCGATGCTATAATTCTCTACCTACAAAGATATTCCACAAATAAGCAGGCTACAACATAGAAACACAATAATCCGAATTCTATACTTAATTCAAGTTGGAGCGACGTGAACATCCGGGACTGCATAGAAATGGCTAAATTTCCGGGTCTCTACAAACTCTGCTTCCGGTTCATCGTGCCCGGATTGAAGGAGGCTGTGAAATCCATTTTTTATCCCCTAGCCGTCAAGGATTTGCAGAAATTCGTACCCGAGATCACCTACAAAGACGTTAAGAGGTTAGTACGTTAATTTGCATTTTTTTCTTACATGTGTGTAGAAAAAGCACTCGCTTTCCAAATACTTGGGAAAAAAAATTCAAGCATCTATTTCCGATGAAACACTATATCTTTCTATCGCTTGTCGGTGCGATAAAAAGATTGCTTTTTTTAAAATCCTATTTCAGAGTAACATATATTTTTTAAATAATAATTTCGAACGTACCAGGGGTCCGGCCGGTGTGAGAGCTCAAGCCATGGACAACGACGGCAAGCTCGTGGACGATTTCGTGTTCGACAGCGGAACCGGAAGTCTCGGATGCCGAGTGATCCACTGTCGGAACGCGCCCTCTCCTGCGGCCACCAGTAGCATGGCCATAGCTAAACATATCTCGGACAAGCTCGAGAAGGATTTTCAATTTTAGAAATATCTCGACTCCTCTCCAAATTCGAAGCCAAGTCGATCGCATTATTTTCAATTTTTATTTCTTCTTTTTCGAAATGTTCTTTTTGTTTCTCTGCGTCTCGAAGACGAATTGTACGAATGTATATAACGTACAAAAATGGCCTATTGTATATACATATTTATTTATATACAGGACGAACGAATCTACGAATAATCTTTTGAGTTCGTTCGCCTTTGCATTTTCTTGGTTCCCTTTGACGATAATCTCATCAGCACCGCCAAAGTCCGAAGTATCACGTCCCTAACCTCAAATATATACACGATCGAATAATCCAGCCAAAAAAATGCCCAACGAAAAAGGATAAAGGATAAGGAAATATGTTTTTCGTCGTACAAGTTAAAAATTGAAAGACAAAGAAACGTCGAAACGGCAAATAAGTTTTGATCCCGGTCCATCGCGATCAGACTATTCGAAGGCCGCGCAACGACAGCATCAGTCCTCTACCGGCAAAGTCCCACGCTGCGCTCACGTGAAAACTCATGTTCGAGATCACCACTGTGTACTCCGAGATGGCGAACATCGAATACACTGCAACGACCAGAAAACAAAATGAAGACTAACGTCGACTTTGCCCGAGTACGGTCTCTATAGGCAGATCGAACGCGCGATCTTGATCGTTTCGATCGGACATCAACATTTGTGGTTGTCATTGGGATGGATTTGTTGTGTCGATTCGATCGACGGAAGTACAAAGATTTTGTATTAAATTTGGTTATTCATGGAAGATTGTTCTACGATTGATAGATTATTGAAAAACACAATAAAGCATTTGATGAAAAGACAAATTATTTTTTTTTCAATATCTTCGTTCCACGTTCATCCATGTTTCTATTATTATTGTTCAGATTAATCCTCTATAAAATGAAACGGAGATCGGACTCACCGAAGGGTTCGCAATAGGTGTTGTGCCTCCAGAAGAAATAACAAGCCATAAATATCGCCAGGACATTGAGCGTCATCGACCTAACTTTCCAGAGCTGCGACGCGGACTCTGCGGAATCTTTCGCCGAAGGACGACAGTGCTTGCCGATGTAACAGGCAAGGGACATGTGCAACAGCGACATCAGCAGAAAAGTTACGAACGACAGCTTGTGAAATGCTAAAAGTTTCGAGTTTTATTTTGGATAACAAAAGTACCGCGCTATCGAAAGAAGCATCGTTCGCGAAACGAGAAATAAGTTTAGCCGCTGCGAATGTCGTACCGTAGTTCTCGTTGGACGACCAAAAGCTCAGGGTGACCAGCGCCGTGTTCTCCATCCCGTAGGCGAGCAGTGCAAAATTGCTAACGCCGCGTGCCCATCGGAACACCGTCTCGGAGTAATAGCGATAATACATGTAGAGTATGAGAGCTCTGATGACCGCTTGGACCGCTATCGCCGCGCGCCAAACATCCCGCTGTGGCTTGTAGTGGCCGATGGCGGCGGAAACGGACGGCAGAACATTGTAAACCTGAAAAGTATCGACTCGTCTCTGAGCAGGCAACGTCGTAAATCTTACTTCTTTTAATGCGCCTTCTATACGCTATATTTTTTATTAATTCCGCTTTTTACATTTCAGTGCAATTCCAACCGTTTCATTATTTGCAATTGAAAATTGCATTATTATATTCGCCAGCGACACCGTATTCCGAGTTTGCAAATAATTGAAAAAAAAAAAACGTTCGTATATACAGGACTGAAGTTACTACCTGGGTAAATAGAGCAATATGGATTTTCCCACGTAAACAAAGATTCGAAAGGGTCGAACCCTACCTGACAATGCGTCGATGTAGCACTCGAGAAATTGTAGACAACCGACCACAGGATGCAAAATAGAAAAGCGAAGAAAGGTAGGGACACGGTGAACCAGGCGAGTTTCGAGAATGTTACGACAATTCTGTATCGCGGACTTTCATCGCTTATCAGGGGCTCGTGTTCAGAATCGACACGGATTTTATTCATCTTCGAGCAACGAAATTATTATTGCGAACAAAAGTGAGGCCAGGATGGCCAACGAAGGCGAAGCGACTCCGAAAACGAAACTGAAATCATCGCGTACACGGGCCGGAAATTTGTCCGAACTATTGCTACGCCATTTCCGTGTTACGAGCATAGCTGATACGAGATTGCGTCGATCCCATTACTATTCTTATCCATGTGCGCACAGGACAGGCTTCTATCGGCTTATTTTCGATAACGTAAAAAAAAAAAATGAGGTTAGCGCTTGAGGTGATCGTAGGAGCGTCACATCGTTACGTCCACCTTGCCCGAATCGTCTGCTTTCGCTGGCGAGTCAATGGATCGTGACACCAAGTACCAACTTTAAATGGCGCCTCCTAAAGTGTATCGTAGCAACCGCAACTTATTTGAGTCAATTTATAATCTAATAAATCCGTCGTTAGCCTCGAATAACTGTAGGCTGACGTATAAAAGCAAACGTGTGGTATAATTTCCGAATTATATTTTTCGTTACTTTTTTTATCATTAAACATAAACTTTATATACTTTTTATTGACAAAAAGAGGAAGGCAGCGCCATCTAACGTATCAAAGCTCCACTAATCTCAGTGTTCTTGAATTGTGTCGCCACCTGGCAACGATGTGAGACAACTTGTGTCACTATTGGATTTTTCTTGTCGAATGATAATGCAGTAACGGAATGAAGTTGGCACCGATTAACATTGAAAATTATTTATAAATAGCCGATAAGAAGAAATGAGTAACCCAGATAGCCAAATACCGCAAATGTACCGCCACAGTACCGTCACCGTGGAGCTACCGTGGAGCTAGCGTGTACACTTTGGAGACATTCGCCTGCTGCCACGGAGCTGGTACCGTAGCGATACGGCGTACCGCCACAGGAACGTGCTCAGCGTCCATGTATCGGTATAGCTGCCGAAGGCGCGGTCGAGACGCTTCGACCGCGCTCGGTTCTTCTTCCGAAGCTCTCCTAGCGTCGCTCGCTCGCGGACACGCGCTCCTATCCCTTTGTTACGGGCGCGTAAGGCCGGCTGCACACTGCGAGCGACGAGCGACGAGCAGTGCGCGATATCCAATGAGCGCTCTGCTTTTCCGAACGCGACGGATGTGACGTTTGGAAAAGCAGAGCGCTCATTGGATATCGCTCATCGCTCGCAGTGTGCAGCCGGCCTAAGAGCCTAGAGTGGGGGTCGATTTTACGCGGGATTTGGCTGCTGTGGCGCCGCGGTGCACGCTTCGGGAATCCCGGGCTTAGACACAAGACTCAAGGATTTAAGGAAAAATCACAAAGGAAAACTTGTTGAGACGCTTGTGCACGTGAAAAACGAAAAAACACTCGAAAAAACGTAGTGTCGGCATCTAATAAATTTCCGTGAGTTGCATGTTTGCTAAAAAAAATACGACACTGTTTTTCATCCGTTCTTTATTAAAACATCCAAAGTTTTTGCGAATTACATTATGGAACCGTAACGGCGCCAAAAAATCGTTTGACAATTCACATAACCTAGCATAACAATTAACATAACCGTGTCAGAAGAAAAGTATAAGCTGTTCAATAAAATTATTGAATACTCCCACGTTGTACCCTTCGGCATAACGAATACCGTGATGAAAAAAAAGTTTCGGCGTATCGTTCAGTGGGTGTAAAGTATCGCATTGTGGTTAGGTTTGTTCGTTTTCAATTGATAAAGATTGGCGTCTCCTCACTAGAGCCGTCGCGATGCCGCTCTTCCAGAAGGATGGCAAACCCATCACGTTCAACTTCATCAACCTCGACACAGCGGACCGAACGGCATTGGAGGAACTTATCCAGGTAGAATTTTAGTTTTATGCCTCCTCTGCGCTACTCGCCGAGTTACCCCGACGAAGTACTCCGCGAAGTCACAGAACGCTTCGAGTCCTGTGACTCGGCGCAGAAATCGACAACGACTGGAAGTCGCCCGATGCGAGTCGAGGTTGCACCAAGCGAACCGAAGTATCCTTCTACACTATCGTATTCGCTCAACTTGGATCAACTTCGCGAGTAGCGTCGAGGAGGCTTTATACCATTATTCAATCCCCCATCAACTTCGAGACTGATCGTTTACTTTTCAGAGAGAAGGTGGCAGGGTCACGGACAATAATGACACCGTCGTAAAATTCACATCTAAAAATGCTTATGCACGGCAAGGACCGCTGGTACGAGCCCAGATATTCGATGTAGAGTTCATCGAAGAATGCGTAAGGCAAAGGGAGATCGTAAACCTGGCGAATTACAGGTATACGCAAAAATGTATTGCCTACCGGTTATTACTTACGCTTTTGCTTCTTTGAAAAGCCCAAGTCCTATTTGAGCGCAGCGTACGATACCAAGACGAAGAAAGAAAAAGACTAACGCGTTACAAGTGTAAAAGTGTAACGTGCGTTAACAGTTCTTAGCAAATTTGTCAAGTGAAGTAAAAGAGTAGAGAACTCGTCTGCTGGACATATCAGACTGTATTTTAAGATCGCATACTTAGTGTTAATGTTTTTCCACTCAATAATATAGTTGAACCATAAAAAATCTTTTTTTTTTCTTGCATGCACTGTACTTTTACATTTAATGTATATACAAACGATTTAATGACAATAGTTCTTAAAGAATTAGAGCACAGTACAATACGTCAGAGGCTATGTTCTTGTAGCACGTTTAAAAGTTTAATCAGTCGAATCAAGATGCAAATAAATTCTCTTTGATCAACAGATTAGACAAACAAGCCGAACCAGATGAATTTTGGCTTCAGCACTTGTATGGCAAGTGCAAAAATAGGCGGTGAGCATCAATCTGATTTGAACTTGGCGCAGATGTATGCAAACTGCACAGTAGTAAATCTTGTATTCATCTTTCGACGTTAGACATCGGCAAGAGGGGCAAGCACGATCGAAAAAAAAATATAATGTGGTCACAGTACCCGATTCGGATGCGTCCGAGGAGTCCGCTACTTACATCGAACTTTCATCCGAGGACGAATCGTCAGAAGTCCTCAGTGCCATGGATCTTAAACAGGAACAATCCGAGTTCGCAGGCGGTGATTCACCCGCGAAATTGGAACCTGAGCGCACTTTAAACAGGATGACAGGTGAGCATAAACGTAGAGCAATCTCTGAAACGACCGTCATAACACGTAACCAACTCATACAACCAATTCGAATTGTTTTATAGCAATTCGTACGAGCACTTGTGTGTACGGTTTTGTTTTAGTTCTCTTCGGTTTTAACACTATTAATTGGGGGAATTTTGTAATTTTGAATTGCTTCAGCCGGTGCAACGAAGAACGAATCACGCCTGAAAATGGAGTCGGACGATCGCTATCATCGTCCTAGCACATCGAGAAATTGGCCTGCGAATCCGAATACACTTACCGAGATGGAATCCACGGACCGTGTTGAGCGAGAACTCAGCGACGATTCGACGGACGTGGACATGTCGGTGAAAATGGAAGATTCGAATGTAATCCGCTCATCGGTGCGAGCGGATTCATCAACCGACGATTCTTCGGTTGAGTGCTCGGTACCGGCGACTCAGGCCCCGGAGGTGAAATATCATTCAACGTCTAAGTGAGTATAATAGTGACAACTTATTTTTATAAACGCGAAACAAAATCCCTTTTGAATGCCAAAGGGGAGATGGATTGATTCTGATGGCTAAATCCTTGTATTGTCTTGAAGAGAATTATTAGTTGCAAACAATTTGCACTAATAAACTCGCGATCCTTATCGGAAATACGAACCTCTCCTTTCAGAAATTCCCGCAACAAAGAGTGGAGAGCCAATTTAAAAAAGCAAACGGACCCATACTACACTGGCAGGAGGAATACGTAAGTTGAGTATATTTCATATTAGAATGTTAGTGATTGATTCTACAAGTTCAGATAGCGTCTGACGTGAATCTTGATGAAGTCAAGTCTCCGATTCTTTGTTTTCAAAGTGTTTTAACTTGCTGAAGAAAATAATTATTTTTTAAGCGTTTGAAGCAATCGCTACTTGTTTATGGCCGAAACAGATCCTTCAACTGCCCAATAGCTCGTTGAGAATAAAGATTTTACATTCAGCGCTTGCATTGTCGAGTGAACAAGATAATTGTCAACATAATTGAAATTTATCTTGCAGTCGAAGACCGTTTACCCATTCAGAAAGAAGAAAAATGGTAGAATATCTGACAAACAACAGGTGTGTGAGTCAAGCCAAAGGGCTTGTCATATGGAAGCAGATGATCACAAGCGGAGTAAGTATTTTGTGCTGCGACTGTATTTCTCATTCCTGCTTCTCCAGTATTTTCGCGATATTTTCTTATAAATGGAGAAAAAATCTCTTATTTTCTTGCAGTTGCTGACTGATCGAACTCCGGAATCACTCCGGAATCATTTTCGGAAGAGCCTGCTGCCATCCATACACGAGATAGATTGGATCAAGGACACGGACATGGACAAATTTTTACTTCTGAGGGGTGATTCGTCATGATCAGTGAGGCACATCTGTCGGGCCGGCATTTTGAGATATGTATGTGTGTGTGTGTGTGTGTGTTTTACGCGATATGAGTTGCAGTAGAATAAATGTTTTGTTTTTCCTCATTATTGCTTACGATTGAAGCAATTCGCGCCGGATACTCGCATATTCCTCCCGGAAATGACACGACGATACATTTTTCTTTATCTGCGCATGTGTGCGCCTTGATATAGATTGCAATTATATATTTATATTGTTCATAATATTCTGATAATTTCTCTTCCATTATCAATAACATTCATTATCAATTTTCCCGCGTTTGTTTCTTTTCGTTTTTATTTATTGTTCTCGTTGGGATGGTTTTTGGATGATAAGTTTGAATGGAAATACGATTGATAGTGCTTCAACAATGAAAGCGATAATTACGAAAATTGTACGAAAATTTGATGAACAATGAGTGTCAGTAACAATGGGAAAATAAATTAGTTCCTCGATGAAAGTGAGTACAGCCATGCATTCTTTATTAACAGTTTGGCGGGGAAGTTTTACGAACGAGGAACATTTATTTACAAAATTCAGCATATTCTCGTGACGAGTAGAACTTATGATAAAATTTTGCGATTTGCAATAAAAAGATAATATTTTCAACACAATAAAGATAATTGGATAACGAATACGAAATGGTCCTAGAAAACGTTTTAAACTCATTTTTTCATGGACTCGATTGAAAATACATCTTTAATACATTTTCAACGATTTCTTTTCTTGATTACCAAAGATCTGGAAAATGTTTCGTATATGAAATGCCCTTATCTCCATTTCACTGTACCCCAAAAATGAATTTCAATTTGACCAGATCACTCAATATTGATCGGTAATAATCGTCACAAAGATATGGTGTATTTTCTCTCGCAACGATCTTGAAAAACAATCGAATAATTTTGACGCTCATCCCTTTGAACAAAAAAGCAAAACATTATCATCACCCGATAATTTCAAAATTACATTTTATCAAACAGAAACTCATTTAAACGTGATTGCACTTGGCGAGGTTGAAAATTTGACTTAACATTAAAAAAAAAACATACAAAAATGACAAGTCATACGAGCTAGCATTGAAATAAAACAAAGATTATATTTTTTGTTTTTCTTACTTACAGGCAACGATACGCATGTCACTTATCGCAAGGGAAATATATTCCCAACGTTTGTTTTTCATCGCTCATAATTATTTATTTTACTTTTGTACGTTTTGATTATTCTCAATGTTAGATACCGAGTCGCTATGTCTTTTATTTTATTTTCTCCGACAACATTAATGGGAAAAAACCTTAAGGAAGGACTCGATTGTAACACTCGATGCGTTCAAATCCCCAAATACTTCAACAATAGAGAGAGAGAGAGAAATAGTGAGAAAACAGATATCGATAAACTTATTTCTTATGGGAAATATTCATATTTGTACTTGGACAAGATCCAATCGACTGCGACACTTTGAAGTCCGCAGTGCTCAAAAAAAGCCAAAGATAAAAATGGAGTGTACATTTGCGACATTCTTCAATTAAATACAAATATTTAATAACATTGGTCAGCCCACAAAAAAAGAAAGAAAAGAAAATGTCAATTATAATAAAAAGATCGAAAGAGACAAATCAAATTCAAAATCATGAAATACAAAGTGATTGTCTGATAAGATCGATCTATCGAAAAACGTTGAACGAAAGGAAGAGAAAGAGAGTGAGAGAGAGAGAGAGAGAGAGAGAGAGAGAGAGAGAGAGAGATATGTAAAAATTCGAGACTGCTCGAAAATCCCTGCGTTTAGTTGACACAATCGGGAAGTGTCGTGATCGAGTATAGCCATGCGACCTAACGAGAGGTTGGGTGACAGGGTGTATGTTTATTGAAGGTTAGGTTCAATCGAGTTCTCGATCTCGGCAAGTGGGGGGACGAGGGTTTGCAGGGAGAAGTATCGGGATCTGTCGGCTGCATCGACACTCGTCACATGCTGAAACTGACAGGGTTGACTTATGTTACTCTTGGACGGTAGCGGCGTTTTCTTCTGAGCGGCGGCGGCCGCGGCAGCAGCCTTTTTCTTCTTCTTCTTCTTGCTACCCGGCACAGAGAGACTTATGTTTTCGGGACACGAGACGAGTCGCTCAATATGCTGCCAAAGATCGTTGGCGGCTTTTGAATTGTCGAAACTGAGGCCGGCGAGACGGGTGTGATCCGAGGACAGGCACATCGTGTGGAAAGCCGGACCGGATACCTACATTTGTATACAGCTATAGATCGGTAGGTGCAATCGGTAAAGATCGACAGAGATCGGTAATAATCGATACAGATCATGGATGATTCGGAGACGATAGAAATCGGTAAAGATCGAAAGAGTTTCATAAACATCGCTAGAGTTTCACAAAGATCGGTAGCGATTCACAAAGATCGGCAGAGATTCACAAAGATCGGTACATATCGATAAAGGTTGGTGAAAATTGTCAAGGATCGACAGAACTTGATAACAATCGGTAGAAATGAGTCAAGACACCAGTTAAAGATCGTTACCTTGTACGACGAAAGGTTGTCAATCGTCTCGCGCCACAGCGTGAAGCAAGTGCCCCTCTCAGCGAGGAGAATTTGAATTCGTCTCTTCGATCGTGATCTCGTCTCACCGAGGTCAAGTACGACCACTGGTATTCCTGTGAATCGCAAATCCCAACGATCGGTTTGCGACGCACTGCCGAGATACAAGTTCGCCAATGACTCACAGACGAACACCTGTTGGAGAAAAGAAACCGTACTCGTCTCGTTTATTGGTTTTGGTACATCAAATTACACGAGTCGTGCAGTCAAGCATCCTCCGGATAGGTTCGATTGGAGGTTTTTCGATTAAAAAAGGATTAGCAAACAAGACTAAAAAATCAGTAAAGTGTCGAAAGCCAATAAATTGATAAAATCATCAAAATTACTGATAAATTAGTAAATTACATCTAAACGAATAATAAATATTGTAAAAGTGATTGAAATTATTACCTGGGATTTGAGACCTCGGAAAAAGGTTTCGAGCTGTTCGCGTTCGACTTGACTGACTGGATCAAGACGGGTCTCGTCGCTGTTCTCGGAGCTGTCACTTCCCTCGTAGCTCGAGGTGGCAGAGGTGTCCGCCTCCCCGGTCGAGGACAATCGTCGCCTCGTCGTCCCGCTGTACTCGCTGTAGTACGAGGAGCTGTGCAGCGAGAGATTCGACTCGAGGGCTGGACACGAGGACGCGTAAACCGGCCCGCTCATCTTCGTTTCTGGAGAAGAAAACAAGGAAAACAAACCCAAACAAATTGAGGTGACGTTCTTTCCAGGATCGCATTGACCGACCGTTATCGCGTTCGCGTTATTCGTATCCCGTCCGCGTTATTCGTATCCCGACATCAACATCCGGCCGTGATTCTCAGGACGCGGCTGGGTCGACCTCGTTACGTGAGAATCGTTACGAGCGTACATACTCGATTGTGCCGACAAGAAAAAGGTTGCCTAGCAATTACGTATACTCGACGCTATTATTAATACCAATCCGATTTATAAGTCGCAATCTTTCTTAGCATTCTTCACTATCTTTACATATCTACTATAGTTATATTATTTATTATAGTATTATATTTTCCTTCTCTAGAAATTCTTCAACGGCAAAGTTCAGTCATTGATATATAATTTTTTAAATATCGATATATAAATAATTAATGAAATAAATAAATCAACAGCTAAATAAATATACATGTTCGAATCGAGTACGCGAGTCCGAAGCCCACCGTAATAACGGAGCGAGCGATTAATTACCAACGGCTCTGTGCGTACTCTGTTCTAATCATGACTGGCGAGCTTCCCTAATCACGGGGCAGCAGCCGAGTGCGCGTTGCATCTCGTGGGCGTCAACAGGCCCCGCTATCTTCGTCTCGTATGAAACGAGAGAGAGGCAAAAAACAATAAAATAAGGGCAAAAGAATAGGAAGAAAAAAAAACGATAGCAATCACCAGCCGAGTCGTGCATTCTCGCGAACCGACGCCGACGAACAATGGAGACTCGCGAGCAAACCAACGCGCTCTTTCTCACCGTCCGATCGCCAATTAATTGTTACGATAAAAAAACAGGACACTGCGCTACTTCTTTTTGTGCGGCCGAGACGAGAGACCCTCGTCTAGAATCGTATCAGGAATTCAGTTGACGCGGTCCTATAGTTTCTCGGCTCTCTCTTTTACTGCTTTTTCAATAATTTTTTACGGGCAAACCATCAAAGTAATCAATCTCATTGTTTTTCCATAATCTTTGTTAACATTTCGATAAGCTTCACACATATGTTCAAGTCAAAATATATAATAAGTAGAATAAAAGTTACGGTGGGGGAAAAACTCAATTTCAGTTTCTCAGTCAAAAAGTGACAAATTGAAATTGAGTTTTCAACTATTTAACTGAAAGTTGACCCAATCGAGCGTTCAACTCGTTCCATCAAAGTCTGAAACATGAAAAAGTAAGATCGAAAGAGGCGCACGGTGTAACGCGAGGAGCGCCGCGTCGTGGCCTCGGTGCGAAACGTACACCGGAAGAGCATTGTCCGTACGATAGTTGGGGGCGCTTTTCTCGTCAGTGCGGTCGTGTGTCACGCCGCGTTGTCGAGATGTACGGTATATTGTTTCGCAAGCCGAGCAATGGCCGATAAGGGCCGCGTTCGAGACTCTCAGCGGGCTCTATCCGCGCCTTCCTCCTTATTATTTTGTCTCGTGCCTTCTCCCTCGCACCGTGAAACACGCACACACCCACACACGTAGGCATCAACGCATGTACGAGCAATGACAACGCGAAACGATAATCTATCCTGGTATTGGTGAGATCGCTGCGCTCTGTACCTGCCGCGATGTGACTCACCTTTCTCGGGGAGAAGAAGAAGAGGCAGGGATCGTATCGTGTATATTCGAGGTGTGCTTTACACCTCGATTTTCGACGGCCTATAAAACTCGCTTTTCCCACCGAACCTGTTTTTCGGCATCAATAAAAAGCCTTTCGATTGTCAATAACGAAGAACGATTTCTTTTCCGATTTCTCGAGGAAGAATTAGTGTTATCGTTAATTTGCATTATGATCATTAAGAATTGCGTTGATAGTTAATTTTTCATGTTTCATTCCGTTAATTTGAAGATTATGTTAATAGTTAATTTTTTATGTTTAATTGTGAAACACATTTCACAAAAAACATTCGTTCGTCCAAAATGCACCATTTATTTTATATTACTAAATTTCATTAAAAAAATCCAAGTATTTTGTTCTACGGCTGATACGTTACAGATTTAAACGTTTTTTATTCCAGATCTTACATTTTACTTTTCGACTAGCAGACTGTAACGTTATCCCTTAAAGTACCGAGTATCCTACAGCTTTTTTTTCTTCGACCACCTTGTATTCTCCATGACCTGTCGAACGGAACGAGTTTTTACGAGTGTCATTGATTAATATATCGTTCTCCTCATTTTCGAGACACGTACGAATGCAAAAAAAAATAGCAGACGAAAAGAAATGAAGGAACACTTTCTCCTCGACTCGAATCCGATCGACCTCTTCGCTCCAAATGAATTTGCATGTACGAGAACACGATTGGTTTTACGGTGATGGTTTTCTCGGGGTCTAAAGGCACACGAGTGTACCAATGGAGACGCATTACTTTTCAAGAAAACCGATTAAAGAGTTTAAAACGTAAAGGCATATTATTTATGGATCATAGCATGTGTCAATGTTCGCTTTTCCAATTCCGGATTTTCTCTCTCTCTCTCTCTCTCTCTCTCTCTCTTCGTACATCTGTCTTTCTATCCGACTGCTTTCGCCGTCCACTTCGCTCGACCTCGATACCCATTATTTCATTAGGTACAACACACGCTCGTACATACACACACGATGTATTCGCGTTCAACGACATTCATGGTCGCGGAAGCGTCGAAAGTTGTCTACCTCGGGATTTCATTGCTACGCGACGATGATGCTGCGGTTTGATAGTCGTTTTATTGATCGTACGTCACAACTCCGGGACGGTGCTTCGAGAATCCGCGTCTCAAAGTTCCAGCGCATCTTGCATTTTTCAAATTATTTTGAAAACTAATTTTTCTATTTGTCTCGATTTATCTCGAACTTTCGAAGAATCTCGTATGGTCGATCGAGACTCGATCCAAGTTTCGAAATTTTCATATATCTCACGTTCCACGTCTCAAAGTTCAATGCACAAAGGTGTGTATCATCAGTGACTCCGAAATACAATAAAATTTCAACGTCTTCGAGAAAAAAGAAACAAATCAACTCATTGAGCTCTAACCATGTAAAATCCAATACCATAATCGTTCACGCACAATCAATCTCGAATCTACGATTCTAACAAGAACGTTGCACCCCCGCAACCATAATTATCGTTTATTTTTAACGGGTACGACCCGTTTGCAGCACAACCACCGAGGTATTATTGCGCCATCAGCGTGGTTTACGGCGCCGTTTGCTGTGGTTTCCTATCTCCTCTCGAGCACGCGCCGCATCTCTTACACCTGGAGAATACCAGAGCCGACTATGGAATCCCGGTTGCGCTCGTGTAAATAAAAATCATCGCCATCTTTGTACAACCACGAAAATGGAACGTGCGATTGCCCAGCTTGCGAAAATCATTTCGCAGAGCGCCACAAATCGCACCATCTTTCTCTTTCTCACTTGGAAGCGGAAGAGCACGTACTCGTTACATTATTACATGGTCATTACACGTGCGCTATTGTCATAATCATAAAATTGAAATAATAGTATAATTATATTGTCGTCGTATAATCATATTAATAATTGTTTCAATAATAATAATAATAATAATAATAATAATAATAATAATAATAATAATAATAATAATATAGTGTTTATCATATACTATTTATGATTATTATTATTATTATTATTATGTATTAATAAAAAATATAAATATACATTAATATATCAGTCGAATAATAAGTAAAAAAAATTTTTTGGAATATATTATAGACCAGTGATAATACTGGTCGGCCAATAATCGAGCGGTAAAAATTATGCAGCCTCGCGCGCTCATCGCCACGGGCATTAGTCCGATGCACAATTAATTGTAATACACGATGACGGAAATACGACTGACGACATTGACGAAAGAAACCAGGCGAGGGTGCATGCGAGCAATTGTAAAATCGCTTAAATATATACATATATATATATATGCATGTGTATGTATGCGTGAGCGTTTGAACGTGAACGAGCACCAATGAAGAGTGGCGTCATCAGCATCGGCGACAAACCGACTCGTCGCGAAGAGGACGATGACGAAAGCCGTCGTCGTTTAATGAATGAGAAGGGAAAAAAAAACGAGGGAAAGAAGAAAAAAAAAGAACCGGATAGCCGAGAGACTCGAGCGACAGAATGAGACTACCAGAAATGACTAAATTTCTCATTCAACGAAGACGTGTATCACCGCTGTTCAGCGTATTTCTGCGTTCAGCCTCGCTAAATTGAGAATGGAGTCCCTTCTCCTCGTATCAGGCACGCGAAATTGTACAGGACGAAGTTAAAGAAACGCCGAGTATATCGGCGCAAGTCTTCATTAAATCGAATATTATTTCAATCGCATTAAATATATCACATATATCAATCCGAACGATATATTTCATATTATTAGTATTTCAGAGATGTTATAGTTTGATAAAATATATTCTATGGCTCGAAATATACATATTATATGTATCGAAAATATTGCCAAAGTTATATAACAATAATAACTGTAATATGGCAACTATAATTGTTATATAACAATAAGATTTTTTCATGAATTATTTATTAAAAAAACAGTCGCCTGTCAAGACTCGATGTTCCCCGCGCGTTCTCCCTGTTTCGATTTCTCTCTTTTCCTTTCTCACTATTCATCCTCGCAGACAAAAAAAAGGAATTAGAACAGTCGCCCGACGAAGCGAGATTACATTTTTCCCCGACATTTTCTCTGTCCGGGAAGCGAGGACATAAATTGAGGGGAGGAAGATACGAAACGAGGGAACGCGTTGCCACGTGCCTCAGCGGTCGTGATATGTCACGGATCACGCGACGCTAATGGTCCTTATTCATCGCGTCCGTACATTCGCGGGCGCGATCATTCGAATCGCGATGACGAGTGAAACGAAACAAAAGATGTTAAAAAAAAACACGAGACTGTGGGTGAAAATTGAACGGCTTCTTATCAAACCGATGTTCGTCACGAGACCACGAAAAAAAAAAACAAAATTCTTCTCGTTTCGCGAGGATATCAATATCTGAAACGTCGGAATTGTGAAAAAAAAGAATACGAGAGCCATGAGCTCACGTGATCACGATACCCAGAGACGAAAATAGATCATTTTTTTTCGTGCCCTTCCCTCAGCTTTTTTTTCCGGTTCGATCGCTCTTTTTTTTTTGCGAAGCACCGCTTCATTCGATTATTCGATTCTCTCGGTTGTTCATTTCGTTGGTGTTTCTCCTCGGTGGGCTCTCTTGATTGGTCAAAAGCAATATTCGAGGGGCAGCCGGATGGAAATTACAGGACAATGGTCGCGTCGACCGAGGGAAAGTGAGAGAAAGAGAGGTCTAGTTAGCCAAGCCATAAACGCGTCTACGTCTCCTAACGAGCCAGCTTGCATGGGTGCCTTCCTCGCCCTATTCGCTGGAAGTGAACACTTTTTTTTAAATAAATATTGAAAAAAAAAACAAATATATACATATATCTGAGAGAAATATATGCATATTTCTCTCAGATTCTTCCAAGTATATCTCAAAATATACAAATAATTTTTTATTAATATTATAATTTATATGTTATATAATTTATAGTTCTAATTTTCTATCCTCGGTTTTTTTTTCATAGCTTTCCAAGTCGCGGCCAAAAGTGGTACGAAATCGAATGTAACGCTACCGTACGATAGCCACGCCGAAAGACTTCCGCGAGTCTACAAAGCTCGCGAAATTCTTGAATACGCGAGTTGATTACCGATTACGCTTCGCCGAGCACACGAAACGATCGTGCTCTCTCGACCTCACCATAAATCGCACGTAACTATTATATACATGTGTAAACTACATATGCAGCATCGAGGAGAAGAAATAGCGAGGAAGGGAGACAGGGATTCGCTCATCAAGGATGAGAACTCTACCAGTTTTCTTTTTTTTTCCTGCCCTTATTCCGTACTTTTTCAGTCTCCAAGATAATCGTGACCCATACGGACAAAACACGACCCAAAAAAATAATGTAAACGAATGAACATCTTCATTAAACACGTGTAGTATATTAATTAACAGGATAAACGAAACACATTATCACAATGGTAGTATACTAGATCGATTAATATATTCCAACGTATTAATGTTGATATATAATCTGCAACATATTATATTAATATAATTAATGGATTAATGATCTACCAATGAATTGCTTATATATCGATATATCAATAATAATATTTCGTTATCTCGAGCGGCGCGCGCAGCACTTAACCTTGAAAATGTTCACCGTCCACATTGCCACATCTGACGCTAAGCATCCGAGCAAATATCGTCTCAGGTGAAAAGGAGAGGATAGAGAGAAAAAATTGCAAATAGAGTAAAAAAGATAAGAGGAAGAAGAGAGGAAGAAAAACTGCGTCGGTACCGCGGTGACGCCGCGTGATTTCACCTTCCGCGCCGCAGAGGTCGTTTTATCGCAGCGAGGAATATTTGTATGCGCGTCAGCATGAGCGGCTCGCGAGTCAACGTTTTTTTTTTTAGTACACATCGCGGCGTTCCGCCGATTTGTTTATTCCTCGTCGGTGCTCTCGTGGTCGGTTCTCCCGAGACTCCGCGAGAGACCAGCGACGAAACACACGTGCCTAATTGATCATCCTTGTTCGCATCGTGCACCGATTCGACCGAGTCTTTGAGTATCCTCGTCGCGACGTTAAGGGGGAAGGGGAAGATGGGAGGGTGGGAGGGGAGTCTGCGAACGAATGCACTCGGGCTTGCAAACGACCACCGGACTTTCGTGACCAGTTTCTCAAATCGGTCGTTACGCAAGCGCGTGGAAACCGATTTTTAAACTCGATCGATTTTGGGAATTCATTTTTCTCAGACGGTATTTCAGAAAGTACTGCATATATTTCAAAAATCGGCAAGACGTTGCAGCAACGAAGAAAAACGCGTTTGATCCAAATAGTCATTACGAAGTCATTACGAAATCCGTCGAATTTTCGTGGCAACTTTGAACAAAGGTCAGCTCCGTAACGCATCAACCAGCTATCCCACGCCGCCTATTGTGACCGCAGTTGTGGCTCGTTTCAAGCAGAACAAAAGACCAAGCGATACGAAAAATGAAAAAAATCTACAGCCACGAAATAAAAAATCGGTTGGATCGGTCTAATCGAGATGGACGCGAACACCATTAGTCTTGCCCTCGCGGCTCTCGTATTTTTGTTGACTCGAACAATTCTCGTCATCTTGTGATTATAATCGGGTATGATCTCATCGTCAACGCGCGGTACGTGCACAAGGTTTTCCTTCGCGAGCCACGCTTATTTTCCCAGCGCCACTCCGCGCGAAGCCTCCAAGCGTTAAAATATAGGATCATTTGTGTGATAATTATCTCACGATTGATGATTCCTGGATTCTCGGAAACACGCCAAAGTCCGGATCCCGTATTCTAATTTGTCAATGGAAACAACGAGGGATAAAGATCGCTGGGTATGACTGAATCGACAAGGTTGGATGTGAGAGCTGCCATTTCCAACGTCGCCTGCGAGACTTGTTAATTTTCACTATTTCGGACCTACTGATACTTAGACACCGCACCGATGTTGGATCATCACTTGTTATCTAAATGTAGTGTGTATCCAATAGTGAATCTGGAATAGTGAATTCCTCTTGTGAAGGACGTGAATCCAGGGTACGAAAAAGTGATCCGCTATCGAGCGAAAAGCGTCCAAAATGGTATAAAATAGTAAATGTTGGTGGGTCCGATGTTGATCGGGGACGGTGACCGGAACGGGACAATAAGTCGAGGGCATGGCCGGCAAGCTCTCAACCCTGCTCGTCTGCGCGATGTCATCAACCGGATATGGGACAGACCCCCAGAGGTCAAGAGGGCGCTGATTCTCTAATAGGGTTCCTAATGACTCGTTATGTGCTCATCATCGAGTGATTGCGATTTGCGCGAGCACCCGAACGCAACAGCGCGATTAATCGTTGTGACGGTTGGTGCCTCGATCCCTCCGCCTACCCACGTATCAGGGAGAGGAGTCATCGATGTATCCTTGATCGGCCAGCGTGAGATTCCAGTCGTGCAGCCAGTGAGCTGGACAAAGTTGGAAAAGTGGAAGCACCTTTGAGGCGATGCGAGAGTCTGGAAGTTTCGCTTTCTCTCTTGGCTGTATATTTCTTGGTTGGAGTTGCTGCACACTCAGCTGGAGATTGCTGCATTTCTAGTTCAACTGATTGACAATGGCGGAAAGCTGCTCGACGGTTGATACGATGGAATTTGCTTGCACAATGGGTGCAAAGGTGGCCAAAAAAAATCAAATACTCCGAGGGCACTCTTCGATCCGCCTGAGAAGGCTCCTGAACGTGTGGTTCGACGATTGGCCTGGATACGGGCTTCTGACACAGTTTACACGAACATTCAACGATACAGCGGTGGAAAGAAACGCCGCTGCGTGAATAACGAAGAAGCGAGAGAGAGAGAAAGAGAAGAAGCAGATAGAAATCTGATCCGTATAGCAAACGCGAATCGACCAGCCGTGAATCCACAAGACCGATCGTTCCCGGAGCGTTATTTAACCGTGTCACTCTTAGCTAACTCTCTTCACGCTCGATAACACATGCGTATGTGAAAAACGAAAAATACTACTGCTGGACGTGCAGCCTCCGAGTCTTTTTTTCGAAACTGAGAAGTCTGAGCGGGAAGTTCAACAATTATTTTTCCAACTAGTCATTTTGAATAATCTGCCAGCCTCGAAGCGACGCAATGCCCGATAATTTTCTTTGCCAATACTCGGATGAATGATCGGAGCAGAGTCGAGTTCCAATTGTGGAATAGAAGGCAACTTGACGGAATTTACATTTATATCGGGTATTTGGAAAGTAGAATGACAGAATTATTTCGTACCTGGAACAAAACGATGTAGAAATAATTGCCAAATTTCCGTCAGCTTCTCTTCATCTTGCTGCCTTCCACTCTATAGGTACTCCACGTTTCGAGCAAAGTAAGGTACACACTACGCTGCGAGAGTGATAATTGTATAACCCGGTATAGAGCTGCGTGTGCAAATATTTGAGAAAGGAAACAACGATAACGCACAAGGGTCCCGAGGGTGGGGAGAGAGAAGGCAGAACTCCAATTAACAATTCGTTAAGTTGGAACTGAGCAAATGTAACACAAGTGTAGGGTATTGCGTTAATTGGTTGGGAAAAAGAGGAAGAGAGAGAGAGAGGGAGAGTGAGAGAACATAAGAATGGTGATGAGAGAAAATAGGAAAGATGTGGAATAAAAAGACTGCAAGTATAATAGAAGGAAGAACAAAAAGGTTCCATCCCTCCATTTTGATTTCCTTAGTTCTAATGTCCTTTCAGCTTTCAACGTCATTCGGCTCAATTAACTCCAATACACGTAACTAGCTTTCACCCCCTTTAGGAATGATTTTCGAAAAATGCTGAACCGTTACATCTTAACTTTTGACCAAATGTCTAAATACGAGTTTCAATGAGTTTTGCTTTAAAACTGACAGATTTTTATACATCCACTATGTTACGCCCTTGAAAAGGAAGTTTCGAAAAATGGCTTTTAAGCGGTACCTACGACGTATAAGCATGACCTCCAAATCCAAGTTGATGACTCAATCGAAGAGACAGGACAGAGATCTCTAATGGATAAAGTTAACGAACCCAAACAAACCCAAAGAATATCTAGTTGATACACTAGCTGATTAATCAACCGGTCACCGCTCCGACTATTGGATTCCATCGCAACGACCAGTCGCCTAAAATGAACGAATAGAGTCTGGGATCGAAGTTTATTCTTGGACTTGTATCTGGAATGTAAGGAGAAAACGTAGCAAGGAGGAACGAGAATGTTGAGTGTAAAAAGAAACTCGATTCGAATGTGAGACGGTAAGCAAAGAGTGGAAAGACGAGTAGACGAGGAAGAGAGAGAAAGAGAGAAAAGGTGCACGGGAGACCGAGCCCGTAGGGCTTCGAAGTAATGGAGAACGAAGAAAGGGTCGATTCATGCCCGAGGAATGCGTCAGGGTCTCCGCGGTTCTACAGCCAACCGTGGAACGAAGGTTGCACCGCTGACGTACCTTTACGACCGCGATATACCCAACTGCGCAACATCGCGAAAGCTCCAACGCTCACCGACTCCTTTTCACGCCTAGGAACCGCGACAGTAACTCCCAGCGTATCGCGCGCCAGCGAACAGAGCAAAGCTTCGTCGAACAGCCGCTAGGTGGCTAACGTGAGGAGCTTCGCTCGCTAGTAGTGCGAGTATCGATACGCGAGTCCAGGACGATGTATTTTTATAACTCGAAGACAAATCCACAATTTAATTCGCATTGAATTCTCCATTTCTGGAGAAAAATGTCGAAAAAATATTCTGGATCGGTTTTTTGCATTTTCCCAGGCCAATTTTGCACTTTCGGCAAATTTTCGGGCATATTCGTAATCAGCGGAAAATTTCCGATCAAATAGACCCTTTTAAGACTTCGAAAACGGAAAAAAAATTTTTTCGTCTTTCCTGGCCACTTTTCCAGAAACTCAGAAATCACGATATTTCAAAAGGTCGTAGAGTAGGCTTCTTCGATGCGATGGAGATTTATTTGGTGTGTTTGGAAAAGGTTTTTGCCTGACTTAAAAATGGCAAAATACGAGGCCAAAGGGGTATGCATGGAAAAATTGGCGAAAATCGATGGTCCAAATTTGAAATTCTGCCAAAAATCGAAAAACCATCGGATTTGAATTTTAAAAAAAGCATTTTGAAGAGAAAATCATGACGAAGAGATTGAGCACAGACTGGAGTGGCAAATCCTAAAGGAAAAAAAGTTATCGATGATTGAGTGAAAAAACTTTTTTTGCCGCAAGATCCGAAAAAAATTTGGATTTTTAATATTTTTTTAAATGGTCTATTTTGATGTAATTTGATCCCCGAGCACGAATCTGCCATTAATTTCCCCTAAAACCCAAAATTTTCATGAAAAAAATCGTGACAATCGTGTTTTTAGTTTTGACGATATTTTCATGAAAATTTTGAGATTTCGAGAAAATTAATGGTAGATTCGTGCTCAGGGGATCAAATCACATCAAAATAGACCATTTAAAAAAATATTAAAAATCCAAAATTTTTTCGGATTTTGGGGCAAAAAAATTTTTTTCACACAATGATCGATAACTTTTTTTCCTTTGGGACTAGACACTCCACCCAGTGCTCAATCTCTTCGTTATGATTTTCTCTTCAAAATGCTTTTTTTAAAATTCAAATC
>JAPYZJ010001643.1:0-41326 GCA_030522765.1 Ophioninae sp. B BG-2022a
TAATATAATATAATATAATATAATATAATATAATATAATATAATATAATATAATATAATATAATATAATATAATATAATATAATATAATATAATATCATGATATTAATATATTAATATATTATATAATATTATATGAATATAATGCAATTATATAAAATTTCAATATATTTCAAATAAAATTTAATATTTATACGAATTTAATAATAAATTTTGTTCACGTACATCGCAATAAAAAAAATACAGGTTAATTGCAGGTGTTTCTTGAGTGATAGATGAAACTTACTTCAGAGTAACCAATGCAAGCGCTTCCATAGCGGCCTCGAGAGCCTTAATTTCAGCTTCGATTACTTCTGGAGTTCTCTCAGAATCGGGAGCTGATGGCGGTGCTTTGTAAGGTTTCGAGAATGAAACGAATTTGAGCTCTTTTGGAAGCTGCACTGCATTTTTGAATTGTACGAATATCCCATGTAAAACAAAAAAATTGTGTGTATTTTTATAAAAATTTATCAAATATATAAAATAATTGAAAGGTCCATTGTTCAGTAATTTTTTGGCATTGAAATTACGAATTATGTTACCGATGGCATGCCACCGATATTCGAACAAAAATGTCAGTTTTTTTATCTCGGATTTTTCCAGAAGTCGGTAAATTGCCGATCGATTGTAAGTTATTGACGTTTCGCAAAACTTTGAATTTTCTTCCGAGCTCGATTTTTTTATATATCGATGAGTTATCGAGTGATGGTAAGATACCGATAGTCGGCAATACTTCACATATTTCCCCAGATCGAAGATCTCTAAAATTATTGTTATGCTATCAACTGATGGTAAGTTATCGACATTCAAACAGAAAATTTCAACTTCTTTTAAAATGCCGGTAATTTGCCAATAGACGGTAAATTATCGACTATTCGCACGACTTCCAAAACTCTTGGATCCTAACAATGTTGGGATCAGCAGTTACCAACTGATTCATTGATGCCAACCGATTGTAAGTTAATGACATTCAAACGAAAATCCCCATTTCTAGCGCTCAATTTTTTTAATACCAATAATTTATCTCTTGATGATAAGTTATCAACGTGTAGCAAAATTCGAAATGTTTTTCTGAGTTTCAGCAATTCGAGATTATCAATACGTTACCAACTGATGGTAAGTTACCGACAATCCACAAATTTATCCTGTGTTACCCAGTTTTGTCGTAAATATCGGAAACTTAATGAGAAGTTACCAACAGTTAAGACAGTAATGAGAAATTACAAACAATTATGAAATTTAAATTTTTCTCGTGTTTGAAACTTTTCGTAAATTCCGATGTCAATTAATTTGTCAAATGTTTTAGAAATTATAATTTCTTTATCAATTAAGAAAATATAATGTAAAAGTAGACGTTACGAGACGTTAGAAAAACCTTAAGGAGGGAGGAAATTGAACATTACGCGTCGTGAGAAAAATGTTTCGTCTCATATCCTTCGGCTGAGGCGGTTGATGAACGAGATCAATGTGATAAATTCCCCCGAGGATCGCGTATTTTCGTAAATTTATTTCAGTCTTTTCACATCTCGTGAACAAAAGTTTTCGTACTTTTTTCCTCACCTCCTCTGCAAAAAGATTGTTTATTAATACAATTTTTGGTAACGATTATTTTCTATGGTTAGCATGGGAATATACAGGGTGTAACGTGAGTAGTGGTTCACCGTTAATTATTAAATATTCCGGATACTTAACTATAACATATTATAATTTTAACAATTTTCATCCAAAGTTCAAAAAAACACTTTTGTGCAAAATGATTGTTTTTTATTTATGCCACACCCATTTGTAACGATTGCTCTATTACAGCAGATAACAGAAATTAAAATTCAAAAAATCTTTATTGTTGTAAGTGATAAATTTATTTTTAAAAATTAAAATGAAATTGATAATAATAATAATTATTATTTATCATTAAAATATTAAGGATACATTATTTTTCAAAAATAATGGTTATTGTTGAAAATACGGCCAAATTTGTAACAAAATATTATAAATTCGTAAAAAAAATAAAAATACATTTTTGTTTTCGAATCCCTTCGTTAAAATTTTTTAAATCTATAATATGTTATATTTGACTATCTGGTAAATTAAATCCTTAAGGGTCGACCACTATTTACGCCACATCCTGTATATTATATATAGATTTCAAAACATGCCTTCTCCCATTAGTATAACTTCTTCCGGTGTCGGTAAATAAGGAAGTCGTTCCGGCTCCACTTCCGGTTCTAATCTTTTAATCTTTGTGACAGTCGGTGGAGGCGTTTTTTTCGTAGTTTTAGTTTTTTTTTCAAATTTTGGTGGAGAAATTTGTGTCGGGTTCATAAGTTTTTCCAACTCGTTTTTTTTCTCCTCCAACCTTAATCTACGACCTTCGACCTGTTCTTCACGAATTCGTAACTTTTCTTCGTACTCTTTTCGACTGCAGGTCAAAAGATCTGAAACGTAAAGTGGAAATAAAAATTGCATAATTGAAAAAAAAATTGACAATGTTGATTAGACGGAATCAAAATTCACCTTCGTTTGTTTGGTATTCTTCCGGCAATTCCGGCATTGCGTATGACGTCCCATTATCAGAGTAGTGATCGTACTGAACCCACAAGGCTCTTATTGCCATGCAATAACAATCTACGTCGATTGGCATTTTAATCGTCAGATCAATTTCTCGAAAGAATATTTCTATGTTTTTCCTTAAAATGTAATTTTTTATTGTAAAATAAAAATACCACGAAAAATGGAGGAATTCTCGGTTTAAAATAATTTGGAGTATACAGGGTGGCCGAAAATTCGACCTATTCCTTCAAAGGGGTTATAGAAGAGGTCTTTTGCAACAAAAAATGTCCCATCAACTGTGGGTCGAAAATTGGCTTTTTAATTTTCAGATTATGTAAAATTTGGCTGCAAAATTTGTTTTTAAATAATCGCTAACTCTTGGTTTCTCAGAAAAGTATCAAATCGTTGTTTATAATAGCGTATTTTTTTCGTAATTTTTTATTTTAGGCAGAAAGTCAGGAAATTTTTCAGAAAATATAAAAACGTCAATATCTCAAAAACCCTCAATTTTCGACCTGCAGTTGATGGGACATTTTTTGTTGCAAATGACCTCTATTATATAACCCCTTGAAGAAATAGGTCGAATTTTCGGTCACCCTGTATAATGGAGTATATGTGGAAATAATTTCGAACGATCTCACCTGTCTCGTTCATTGATCTGTTTCATGCTCACAGGAAATCTAATCAATGCCCATATGCAACAAATCATTTCGTTAGCTTGATTGGTGTAACGAGCATTTTTCAAATCTTCCCTGGTCATGTCTTTTTCTATCTGTCGGAGTAAACGATAGCTCGATAGGTCCAGCCAATACTGCAATTTGTCCCTGAAGAGTTGTCTGATCTATGCGAACAACAATCATATTCTAGGCTCAATAAAAACATCGTTCATTCATTTTATGATTGTACCAACAATATATATACACCAGACGCAAAAATTAAGGGATAGAAAAAAAATAGCAAATTTTTTGCCATTTTTCAAAAGGCTGTAACTTTGTGAAAAATAGTCAAAAAACGTTTAAAAAAAAGGAAATTGTAGCCCCAAGTTTCTAGTTTTCAAGTTTTCGAGAAAACGTCGGAACGAAAAAATTTCGAAAATTTTTCCCTCGATGGTTTTCCGACGTTTTCTTAGAAACTACTCATGATAAAAAATTTTTGACCCCAGATCTGAAAATTAGAGACTTGGGGCTACAATTTCCTTTTTTTTAACGTTTTTCGACCATTTTTCACAAAGTTACAGCCTTTTGAAAAATGGCAAAATATTTCCTTTTTTTTTCTATCCCTTAATTTTTGCATCTAGTGTATAACCAATCGAATCCAAACCAAACCCAAACAAACAAATCCAAAACAACCCCAAAACAATCCCAAAACAAACCCAAACAAACCCAAAACAATCCCAATTAAACGCAGAACAAACCCAAACAAACCCAAACAAATTATGTGTATTTCCCTTTTGCGATGCCTTGATGCCACAAACCTAAATGGTCTCCTTTAACGCAAACGGTATTCGAAAATTAAAAGAATTTACAAAATTGTTAAACATCGTCATAAAAAATTCAAAATTAATAGGAACCTTTTTCCGAATTAGTAATATCGTTGTCTATGACAAAATAAAGGTATTTATCGGCAAAAAAAGAATCGGTAACCATTTTTCGAAAAAGCCACTAAAGTACAGAATTACCAATTAATTTTTGAGGTTCGCAAGAATATTGATATAATTTAATGATATTATTATTGGTCTAATTCAATAATTAAATATATTTAATATCAATTGTTATAATTAATTATATTATTATTGTGAACCTAATGAATATTAATATAACTTTATTATGATACTATATTAATATATTTAATTATTTTAATATGATAATATAATTAAATACAGATATAAAAAAACTTTTTTTTCCCTCTTGGCCATATGTACAAACCGTTTTACACTCTTCAATATATTTAGGTGTACCCAAGATCGAGAAAGCGATGATATCGTCTAATCGTGCCAACAGCTGAAAATACAAATGTGACGTAAATAATTATTATCACTTCTTGCTTTATTGACTTTACATAAAAATCTAATTAAGTACTGACGTAAGTGACGACTTCACATTTTTTCGCTACTGTCGCCATGCTAGCTTCATCATCTTCCAAATTCCATAGGAATAAATACGTATTGAGATCAGGCAAAACTCCTGGATCAGGTAAACCATCACAGCTTAGGAATCTCGACCACTAAAACCAGGATGGTTTTTTTCGTACGTTTAATTGAATTATTAAGTCCCAGGACGAATTTCAAAATTGGTAGGCTCAAAAACCTACGCTATGTTACTCTTGAAATAGTATATTTTCAAAATAAAAAAATATCAGAAGAATTCAAGTATCAGAGAAAATTATCAAAAATATCAGAATGCTGGATGATCGAAGGATTTTTTTTCGATACATACTTTTTTTTATTTATATAAAATATTTAATAAAAATATTTTATTAAAAATAATATATAAGTTAAATTAAATTAATTAATTTAATTTAATTAAATATATAAAATAAATTTAAAAAATAATATATAAAATATTATATATAAAAATATATAAATTTATATAAAATTTTTTTCGATACATACTTTTTTTTATTTATATAAAAAAAATGAAGATATTTTCCTACCGAAATCTAGACTTTTATTTTCCATCAGCGACCATTATTTCAAAAATTAATAATTTTTCAAATCCTTCGATTTAAGACTAGATTAAAATAGAAAAACTTAATTCATTTGGTTTTTTGATTCCAGATTTTTTTAACAGCGGTTCGGGATATTTATTATATCTGCTATATTTATGACTTTTTTACAATTAAAAAATTATTATTATTATTATTATATTAATATTTTTCCAAAAAAATCACAAAAATGCGCTAAAAATATTTTTTTCCCCGCTGACTACATGTAACCCCTCGAATGTGCAACATTTCAGCCTTTCACCTTTGAATTTCGAGACTTTTCGGAAGTTCCCTCTTATTTTTTCACTTACTTCTTCCTCTTCAATTTCTTTTAGTACATGGTCCATAAAGTCTCTTCTCTTGTCATAAATCCTGTACCAAGTGTTTTCCAACTGAGCTCGTCGCAACGAAGCCTTTTCTTCATCGTCTCGTACTTGTTTCTCAGCATTTTCAGACTCCACTCGTATTTCTTCTTGTAATTTCTGGATGAGAAGATTACTGAAAAGCCCGATGAAAATGAGGCTTTTCTTGACCAATGACGTTTTTCAAATTTTTTGAAATTTCAAATTTCAAAATTTCAAAAAAAAGAAACAAAAAATGCATATTTTCCGAAATACAAAAGTATTTCGGAAAATATGCATTTTTTGTTTCTTTTTTTTTCGGTGGAGACGTATTTTGTTAAAAATATTCATATATCATAAAATAAATACATTCACGCCTATATTTTAAATAAGGCCATATTTCAAAATTTAGGGCCATATTTCAAAAAATAAATTTGGGGCTATAGGTCTGAATTTATTTTTTGACAAAAACGAAAATTATATTCCAAAACATATGGTCCAAAAATACGTAGGGGAAATACGGCCGAAATGACATGTACGTTTTATCTATTTATTTTACCACTTTTAGGTCGTGCCTTAATTGTCTATTAATAAACTGTCAAAATACTGTTATTATATGATTTAGATTAACACGGAAAAATGTTATGGGTCAAAACGACCCAGTATGCACTCAAAGGGTTAAAATTGCCTTCGGAGTTTATGGGATGATAACAGTAATTTATTGTTAATTTTTTTAGTATTTATTATTCTATTTTTAGTTTAAATTTACTATTTATTTCTTTCATATTTAGTATTATATTGTTAGTATAAATTTAGTATTTATTTTCTTAGTATTTAGTATTATATTTTTAGTATAAATTTAGCATATATTTTTTAGTATTTAGTATTTTATTTTTAGTATACATTTAGTATATATTTTTTCAGTATTTAGTGTTTTATTTTTAGTATAAATTTAGTACATATTTTTTTAGTATTTAGTATTGTATTTTTAGTATATATTTAGTATATATTTTCTAGTATTATTTTTAGTATTAATTTTCAAAGCAATTATTATTAATTTATTATTAATTAACCCAAACGACCAACCGTTCCTCGTGACGTTTCGTTTTTTCCTTATCACTCTCGGCGTAACTACTAAAAAACTTAATAGTAGCCAATGAATCGTACATTTTTTTCCCTAGTTTTTCATTAGTAACTAAATAATTAAATGATAAATTTAAACGTGGTCTCTTCTCGTTGAACCATTCCCGAACTTCATTCGTTCTCACCAACGAGTGCGCGGTTTTCGACTGGTGTATAACCCCGAAATTAACACCCGATACGAATGGAGAACGCAAGAGGGGATGAAGTTAGGATAGGGGGTAAAATTAGGTGGCGAGGTCGAGAGTGCATTTCGTTTTGTTCTGGCGTTAATTGCATTTTAATATTTCCATCAGAACTGTGTGAAGCTGCAAAAATTCTTCGGGGGTCGCTGGAGCCCAACTTTGAGGGTGAGTTTCATCCCTTAAAACTCTTTTCCAGCCGAAAAAAACGTACCCCTTAGTTATTCAGTCAATCTTCAAACGCCTTTTTCTCGGAATAGTGTTTTTCAAAACGGTGCCCACTCTCAAACGAAGAGTTTTAGAGATATCTATTTCCAATTTAGAGACACCATTTTTAACATCATTGTCTATCGTGCTGTGTAGGTTTTTTTTTATTTTTTGAAATTTGACAAAATGGCGGCGGTTTGAACAAAAAGTATCAAATTCAGCCCTATTTTCGACAGTTTTTTGTAGGAAAAAATAGTAAGATTTTAAACATTTAAAAAAAGTTTACATAGCACGATAGAAAATGACGTTGATAATGTTTTCTCAAAATGAGAAATAGATATCTTCAAAACTCTTCCTTTGAGAGTGGGCACCGTTTTGAAAAACACCATTCCGATAAAAACGCGTTTAAAGATTGCCTAGGCAGATGTCCCGCTCCTTTCTACAAGAAACGCTGTAGCGACCGTAATAATTTGAATTTCGATTTAAAAATTTGAGAGAATGTTTATAACAGTGTATACTATACGATAATGCAAAAAAAAACAATTTTTTGAAAATTTCACACTGAGACGATTCCTTAAAAGTTTGAAGGTCGCGAGATTCAGAAGTCAATTAAAGCGCTGCACTCACTTGATTTTCTCAGCTTCTGCGGAAACCGCAGCAGCACGGCTCTTTTCCTGTTCCTTCATGGCTTTCTTCGTCATTTTTTTCCCAGCCTCGACTTTAGGAACCGTTGAAGATGGCTGAAAGATTTAGAGCTCAAAAGCTTAATCCTTAATCAAGGATACATTACAAAAATACTGTATTTTTGTGATAGCGGGGTTGGGTAGGAAACACGAACTTCGATTGACCAGAAGGCTTAAAATTCCGAAACTACAAATTTCCTAAAGATCATGCCAGCAAAAGCACGAAATTTGTTTGGGTTTGTTTGTTTTGGGTTCGTTAAATTGATTTTTTTTGGTTAAAAAAATTTTTTGGTTTAATTGATTTAAAATTCTTGAATTTAAACGAACCCAAACAAACCCAAAAAATTACCAAAATTGTAGTTTCGGAATATTCAAATTCGGGATTTTTAGCCTTCTGGTCATTCAAAGTTTGGGTTTCCTACCCCACACCGTGATCGCAATATTTTTTTATCTCAATGGATCTCTTGTTTTTGAAGAATTCTTTACTCACTTGCGTTTCGAACCATTCCCTGAGCTGAAACGTTCAAATTCATTTTCATGAATTACACAGGTCTGCAAATTTTAACTTTTATTTTCCCCTTTGAGATTCAATGACTGATTCTAGTGTATTTTGATGCACTGATTACGAATATGAACTCAGTTCACCGCCATCTCATCTAGTTTTCCCGGAAAACTCATTTTTTTATTTTGTAAAAAACAACACCTTTGGAAGGAAATATTTTTTAAATTAAATTAAATAAATTACAAAATGGATTCTACAACTATGCCCTACATAAATTTACAACTATGCTCTAATAACGACCTCATAAAAAAATGACCTAAAATTTTATTTTTTTTCGAGCTATTATTTCAGGCCATTAATTGAATTAAATAAATACAATTAAACCATGAATTGGGAGCAGTTCCTAGAACCTAAATAAAGCTAATTAGACCACCTAGGGAATTTTGGTAAAAAATAAAAATATTAAATAACAAAAAATTTGGACGTGTTGGAATTTTTTCATTATTTTTCCCATATTCAGCGTCCCAAATTTCTAACCTCCCAGGAAATGAAGAGGAAAAAAGAAATTATTTTGAAAGGTTTACAAGTTGAGATTTTCGTGGTTGGCGTTTGATTTCCGGTGATACCCAATGGGAAGGTAAATCTTCTTCGTACTCGTCGTAAAGAAATTCTGGAATGGTTGATCGTCGAGCTTTTTCTGCTTCCTCCTCGTACTCCACGATCGCAACTGTTCTCTTTTTCTTTCGTTTTTTTCTCTGTTGCCTCGACGAGATTTTCTCCGAATCGCTACCAAAACGACGGAACTTTTGAAGACCGGAAGTTCCGCTCGTATCCCAATAACGTCGAAAATAAAGAAATGGCTAACAGAGTCGATTTGCTCAAGGTTCGCATTGGTAACGTTCTTTTGGTACTCTGTTGCGAAATGGTTCTTCCACTCGTCGCAATAGATTCTTCCTTGTTGTCAGTAGTCGCGAGACTCGGACCGATCAGACCTGATCTTGACAGGCTTTCGCGAGTCTCGTCCGCAGTCGCCATCTTATTTTTCCAGTTGAAATCCCATAAAAAAATGTTCAATTTCATTTATCGACCCTTCCTTTGCACGAAAATATTTCACATTTCATTTCATATTTCATTTCATATTTCATATTTCATTTCATATTTCATATTTCATATTTCATTTCATATTTCATATTTCATTTCATATTTCATATTTCATTTCATATTTCATTTAATATTTCATATTTCATATTTCATTTCATATTTCATATTTCATTTCATATTTCACATTTCATTTATTATTTCATATTTGATTTCATATTTCATATAAGATTGAAGTTTGCAACGTTGAGACGCAACGAAAATCGTTCTTTTTTTAATTCTCTGCTTTTGTTTTTACTGAAATCGTAAGTAAAATAATACTTACTCAATAATTATACAAATCTTTATTGTGATAATCTCGAATTCAAATCTGAAAAAAATATTTCGCCAAATAATTGATCTAAAGAAATAAAAAACTGAGAAAAGAAATTTCATTGCGTCGCAATGATGCGAACTTCAAGTACATTATTTAATTTCATATCTCATTTCATATTTCATATTTAATTTCATATTTCATTTGACATTTCATTTGATATTTCATATTTCATATTTCATTTGACATTTCATTTGATATTTGATATTTCATATTTCATTTGACATTTCATTTGATATTTGATATTTCATATTTCATTTGACATTTCATTTGATATTTGATATTTCATATTTCATTTCGTATTTCATATTTCATTTCATATTTCATGTTTCATTTGATATTTCATTTGACATTTCATTTCATATTTCATTTCAGATTTCAGATTTTCTTTCATATTTTATATTTCATTTAATATTTCATGTATCGTCAATTTTATTTTCAAAATCCAAGTAAAAAGTAAAACAAATACGTAATTAAAAAATTGTCGAAAACGAGTACCTGTCATTTAATTATTGGACTACAAAAATTACGAAAAATGAAGAAAAACATATGGGTACACGAAAAAGACTAGAAAAATAATAGGGAAAAAAACTTAAGTAAAAAAATAGTTTCGCTATCGTAAACGAGATAATACTTGACGACATTGATCGTACACTTTGATAAATAATATAACGTTCGCGATTTCATCGTGCCCTGAAGCAAGTGAAAGAACTCGAACGTTTCCAAGGTCTCCTTGGCTGTTATTGATCAAACAATTGGAAGGTGAACCAGACAAAAATGAACAGCACGAAGCATTGATCTATTCGACACATGCGCACTCAATTAACGTTGTGACCTAACGGGGCAACCGCCTTGCGAAACACGTGATATTTCAACCAATAATAAGGAAAGTTTATTTAATAGGGGATCACTGATAAGTCGATCCACTTCGGTGGCGGTAATACGAAAATGCTAAAATCATCGAAAATGCTATAGGAATATAGAGAAAGCTTAGGCCATAATACGACAATAACAAACTTCTTTTTCGTATTTTCAATGAGGGTCAAAAGTTAATTGGGCGTCGATTTTTTAGCAATCGATTTTTTAGCAATCGATTTTTCAGATTCAGCATTACATAAATGCAATGTTGAATGCATCCATAAAAAAAGAACAAACTCAAATGAATTGTCATTTCTGATGAATCGACTAAGTAAGATTATATAAGATACGATTTGAAAATCTTGCAATCATATTTTTTAAAATAAAGTAAAATGTTCATATTTGATATTTTGAAAAATGAAATTTCATCTTTTGAAAATGAATTATCAAAAATGAATTTTTAAATGATGCGATTAAAATACAATTAGGATAGCAATAATACAATTAAATAAATGTTAATGTAATTAGCGAATTATTTTAAAAATTGATACAATCGAAATTATTCCCGATAAAACCTAAAAATACGCGTATCTATATTATTCTACATTTTTAGCACCGCAGTGAAAATGGAAAGGGAAATGAAATTAATGAAAGGCTATTGAAAATCGTACAATCATATTTTAAAAAATGCAGTGAAATATTCATATTTCATATTTTGAAAATGAATTATCAAAAATGAATTTTTAAATTATACGATTAAAATACAATTAAGATAGCAATAATAAAATTTAATAAATGTAAATATAATTAGCGAATTATTAAAAAAAAAATAGTTAGAATCGAAAATATTCGTGACATAACCTAAAAATATGCGTATCTATCTTATTCTACATTTTTAGCACCACAGTGAAATATAGCTTTTAGTTAAGTACTAGAATAAAAAAAAACCATTAAAGTTTATATTAAAAATCGTAAATTAAAAAAAAAATGAATATTCAAATACCCTAAAATTGTGACGTTCTTCTTGGTGGTTAATCCCTGACGTTGCAACCGCGAGCTTCCGTTTCGACTCACTGCAACAGCACGAAACAAAAGAAACAAAAGTTCCCATCATAAACGTTAAAATTAAAAAAAATGATTTTTCATTTCTGCAACTTTGGAAATCTCATAGAAATTGAACTCAAATATTCACAATTGAACTCAATAAACCCAAACAAACCCAAACAAACAAACCTCATTTTCCCTTCCCCAAGAAAAAAATAAAAAAACTTTTTTAACGAAATATTTCAACGAATAATTCCTCAAATACGATTTATATTACATAACGTATTGGAGACGCGAAACTCGAAGCTACGTGTTCTGCTACACGTTATTCACCAACGCCTTAATTATATTTTAATTAAAGAAAAAACCTGAGTACACAGGAAGATTCTACGATGTTCCATCGCTTGTCTCGATTTAAAATGAAATAGTTCGTCGACCGTTGAATTTTTCAAGAGATTACATTTGAAGGTGAATTGAAGGTTGAATTGGCACAGGATTCCGATTGATTGAGTATCATCTGTGTAGCATTTTTATCATCCAAATCACCTCAAATCAAGTAATAGGATTTCTAATTAAATTAAACAGAATTTTGCTAATTTTTTTTTCAGGTACGAAATTTTTATCCCAATTTAATGTTTTTTAATTTTTTTTTTATTGAGATCTAATAGGGAAGTGAAGAGTGTGAAAAGTTATATTTTGGAACTAAGAAAGGGGATTTATAATATATACATATGTATATGTTCAGAAACTTAAAAAAATATATATATATATACAAGTTTTTAATATAGTATATATTATAATTTATATACATATACATATATAAATTTCCTTGTAGTATAATAAACAATTATTATTTTTACAAGCTTAAGACGAAAATAAGACTGCCTTTCAATGAGTGAAATACTGTAAAGCACATAGTCAAATAGATCTATTTGCTGTCGTGTATAATATGAGGGGGGGGGGGGGGGGGGGAAGAATAGATTTATATGAATAATATTTTTTTTCAATGCTTAGGAGCTCTTAAAAAAAATAATGACTGAATTAGTTTAAAAATCCCATGTTATTTGAAAGGGAAAAAAACGAGTGTACAGGCACGTCTTTTCATTGGGCTACAGGGGGGCTGGGGTTTTGCAGAAATTTTTATTTATTTATTTCAAACCAATGTAGAGGGTGAACTTATAAAAATTTCCACGGTTAAGGATTCGATATACTAGAGGTTTAAAAAAAAATTATTGTATCTTATGGATTCCGTTTTATTTACGTCACACCCATTTTTCACGTTCTATTATTCAGCAGCATAGAACATAAATAAAAATGAAAAAATAATGGTTATTATTGAAAATACATGCAAATTTGTAAAAGATTATAAATTCGTGAAAAAAGAAAAATGATTTTTTTTGAAAACCCTTAGATAAAAATGGTAAAAATATTAATATGTTATAGTTAACCATCTGGTTAATTGAATCTACACGACAAATGATCTATAATATACATGAATGTATATCACTTCAAAATATAATATATATATATTTTTTTATTTTATTTTTACATACCAAATATTTGACGTCTCAAAAATACTCCTAATTTTTTAAATTTTATTTTGAACCTTATTCCTAAAGCCACCCAATGGCTGTCAATATTGTTGAAAAAAAAAATCGTATCAGCGAACTCGTACGATTTTTTTTACATTAATTTTTTTATAATATATTGGGTTTCTGAATTTTTGTTAAGTTGCTTATCAAAGACTTATCAACTTGTGACTATGAACGTTCACACTCATTATCGTCGAGAGCTTACAATTCGGAATGCAAATTAAGCAGACCCAAGTGCATATTGAAGAGTTTGGCACTTTGACCCCCAGGAACGATGGTAACCTATTCAAATGTAGTGGAGCACCTCGTCACGCATCCTGTTCTATACCAATCGGGAAGCCCAGCAACCTCTCTTCAAATTCATTTTCCTTTAGTGATTTTTTGGTGTTGCGAGTGAATAGTGCCTGTTCTTTTTGGCTCGTTCTTTTCCATCTATTTTTACCATTATTCCGTCAAATGTAAGTTGCAATAATTGAACAGTTAATTTTATTTATCTTTTTTTTCGTTCCCACGATTTGCTATTTTCCATCGTTGCAAAATCGACAATTGTAGTTGCGTTTTTCATTGGATTAACGATTTAATAAATAACGTAAGGTAGGACATTTTTTACAAACCCTTGAAAAACTCTAAGTGAAGAAATTCCCTAGAAAGGAACTAGAGGAAAGGAGGATTTCCCTAGAAAAAATTTAGGCCTATAAAGGTTTATTCAAGATTTTCATGTCAGGGTTTCATTCATTACATGGATGACCAAGTATAAACAGGTTTCACTGAGTTTGTTGTATTTTAATTATTAAAATTAATTACTCTGTAAAAGGTAAAAATAGAATTAAAACGTGAGGTGTTTGTTTGGGTTTGTTTATTCCACTTAGAAATTATAAATCCTACCGAACATTACATGCTATTCTTGATGATTTTATTTGGGTTTGTTTGGGTTTGTTTGTTCCACTTTACAATGACAAATCCTACCAAAAATTACATGCTGTTATTGTTGGCTTTATTTGGGTTTGTTTGGGTCTCTTTGTTTCATTTTACAATGAAAAATCTTACAAAAAATTACATACTATTCTTGTTGCCTTTATTTGGGTTTGTTTGTTCCACTCTACAATGACAAATCCTACCAAAAATGACACGCTGTTCTTATCATCTTTATTTCGGTTTTTTTGTTCCACTTTACAATGACAAATCCTACCAAAAATTACATGCTGTTTGGGTTTGTTTGGGTTTGTTTATTCCACTCTACAGTGACAAATCCTCCCAAAAATGACATGCTGTTTTTGTTGCCTTGATTTGAGTTTGTTTGGGTTTGTCTATTCCAATTTACAATGACAAATCCTACCAAAAATGCCATTATTAATTTTTTAATAATTACAGAATTACACCAAATTAATTTTTTTTTACATGTTTAGAGTGCGTCATTTTTACATTTGACATGTTTTCGTTTACAGATGAGCCAGCTTGATTTCCCGATGACGATCCCCGCGTTTTACGCGGGGAGGAGTATTTTCGTAACGGGCTCGACAGGTTTTATGGGCAAAGTGTTGATCGAAAAATTATTAAGATCTTGCCCGGAAGTGCGTGAAATTTTTTTGCTTCTGCGACCGAAAAAGAATATGTCGATTGACGACAGACTTCGTAAAATGTTAGCCCTACCGGTGAGTTCAATAAATTAAAAAAAATAGAGGTCAACCCATCGAAAGGTACTTATCGATCAACACCCATTTTTTGGCATCCTTTGTTTTTCAGCTGTTCGATAGATTGAGAAAGGAAAGGCCAGAATCTTTCGAAAAGCTGATTCCAGTGATGGGTGACGCCACTAAAGAAGGTCTGGGTCTCCCAACTGTTGAGAGAAACTTTATGATCTCTAGAGTTTCTATAATATTTCACGTGGCTGCCACTGTACGATTCGACGAGAGTCTCAAATCAGCGATTCTTATGAACACCAGGTCTACCAGAGACGTTTGCAATCTCGCTACGCAAATGAAACAATTGGTGGTAAGTTGAATGTCATGATAGAGGAGCACCATAGTATATCGAATATTTTAGCTTGAAATTCAAAAACAATTATTGAGATTTTGAAGTTTTATAATTTAATTAATCAATAGTATAGTATAGTATAGTATAGATATAGTACCATATAATATACTACGATTATTAATATAATATAATGTAATATAATATAATATAATATAATATAATATAATATAATATAATATAATATAATATAATATAATATAATATAATATAATATAATTAATAATTAATAATAGTATTTTATTATATTATACGAAATTATCAATTTATTATTATTATTATTATTATTATTATTTATTATTATACTATATTATAGTATACTATATATCAATAGTATAATATACATAACATACATAGCATACATCAATAGTATAATAAAAAATAGTGTAACAAATTTTTCTCCACAGATCAATAATTACGGCAGTAAACTCGAGCTAATTTTTCGAAAAGTTCTGGTTTGAACAAATGTTATCAATGGTACTAATAATACAAAAAATAGTATAACAAATATTTCTCCACAGACCAATAATTATGGTAGTAAACTCGAGCTAATTTTTCAAAAAATTCTGGTTTGAATAAATGTTATGAATGGTACCAATAGTACAAAAAAATAGTATAACAAATTTTTCTCCACAGATATATAATATTATAATATTATAATATATACTACTATTATTAATATACTATAATGTAATACTATATTAGTATAGTATTATATTCCATATATAGGTACACCATTTCCTGGAATCCTGACGGTCTCCGGAAGAATTTTTCAAAATAACTTTTCAACTATAACTTCTTCTCGACGTATAATTATTAACGCTTATACAATCGCTTAAATTTTTCAAAAAATGATTTTTGCAAAGACGCAATTTTGTTTAAAAGTCCAGTGGCTCTTGGAACACTACTTCAAACTATTTTTGCAGTATTTACTTAATACATCAATATTTACGATAGTACACTTGGACAAATTTTCCAAAAACAGTTTTTCGAAAAATCCTTTTTTTTTAATTCTGCCTCTGTAAAAAGCAAAAATATTTTTAAAAAAGTATAAATGGAGCAAAAGTAAAGGAATTGCTCGAGTGACTCGTTCAAGTAACGGTATCAAGGAAAAATTATTTACGGCGGTACACTAGCGTAAATTTTTCAAAAATTGTACTTTCAAACAACCAAATTTTGTTTCAAATTCAGTACTTGGAACAGTACTTCAAAAAATCTTTGCAGAATAAACTAAATATATTAATATTCACCTCAGTACACTTAGGCAAATTTGCCAAAAAATGTTTTTCCAAAAAATCCTTTTTTTTAATTTTGCTTCTGTGAAATGCAAAAATATTTTGAAAAAGTACGAATGGAGCAAAAGTGAATTAATTGCTCGAGTGACTCGTTCGAGTAACGGTATCAAGGAAAGCTGGGAATTCCGTTTGGTCGGATTACGAAATTCATCAAGACTCGTGCCTACCTCCAACAAGCATTTATAATAGTCCGACCATTGCACGAAAAAAGAAATCACACTTTTCCATTCCACGTGGTCTGTGGCGATAATGTGCGATAGCTCGACCATCCAGGGAATTCCCTCAAACGATATAATGATTCAAGCATTTATTCATCCGACTATGCAAATTCTTATCTCGAAAAAAAATAATGGAGTCCAGTGGGGGACTCGATGCATGAGAAACCGTGGTATTTCCCCAGGCATTGATGCACGTTAGTACAACCTACAGCCAAGCTGACAAACCGGAAGTCGAAGAGAAAATATATCCGATTGACGTCGATTGGAAGAAAGCAATAAAAATTGCTGAAACCGTGGACGAACACATTTTGGAAATCCTTACACCCAAGTAAACAAATAATAAATAAATTCCACGTATTTCAATAATCGTATCGAAAAATATTTTTTGTTTGTTTTTTTTTTTTAATGAATGTTTTTTTAATTTTAGGTATCGGATTTTATTTATATGAAAAAATATTTTTTAAATATTTTTTATGTTTTTCTTAATCATTTGTTTGGTTATTTTAGGTATCTGGGATCTTTTCCTAATACTTACACGTTCACGAAAAGATTGGCTGAACAAATCATCAGTGATTACTCCAAAGTCATTCCAGCTATCATTTTCAGACCGTCTATAGGTAAATTAGTGAATTTTATCAGCATTTCTTCAACATAACTAGGAATAGAGGAATAACTATTAATTTTTTTTTTTAATAATAATTAGAAATCAACTTGATTTATATCTACTGTCGTATTTAAATTCGATACTATTCCGATAGTATCAAATAATAATAATTAAACATATAATTATAATTATAAATCATAATAATAGAATTTATCAGAATTTTATCAGCTCTTCTCTAACAAAACTACAGAGGAATAACTATTCATTCTTGTTTTAAATAATAATTAGAAATATAATTAAAATTATAAATAATTATAATTGACGTACTATTGATACTATTCCGATAGTATCAAATTTAAATATGGCAATAGATATAAATCAAGTTGATTTCTAATAAGTGTTTGTATTTTTTAAGAATAAATAGGACATTTGATAAGATAACAATTCATTCAACTTACTCTTATAATAGAGACAAATAAATTTTATTTATAAATTTAAACATCTTATTCGCTCCTATAATCAAGATTTCCTTTTTTCGTTTTTATATAAATTATAAATTCTTGAAATTTAAATTGATATAAAATCTATTTATATTTATATAAAACATACATAAACTACGTATATACATTTATATAAAATTTATATAAAAAAAATTATTGTTAAAATAATAAAAAAATTATATAAAATTTTTACATAAATTCTTGAAATAAATAATTTACCTTACTCTTATAATAAAAAAAGTAAATTTTATTTACAAAATTGAAGATCTTATTTTTCGATTCGATTTCGATATTTTTAGAAAATCCGATTTTCAATACGATTTTTTTGATAATATGAAGAATAATCTTTAAGATGATCAACTTAAATTATTATTATCATCACGATGTGGTAAGAAAACATGATTTGCAAAAAAAAGTGGATTGTTTACTCAGATTCCTGATACAAAAAGTTTTCAAAACAGGGGAGAATTGAAAAGCCGAAAATTCTTTTGACCAGACGAACACTAATTTAAAAGCAAACGAGACTGAAAGTATTCTCAACGTCCTTGTCTGCGCCACCAAAGGAAAAGTAGATTCGCCGGTTTTGGTCACTATTGGCCAAGTTATTATCATTGCTTATTAGTGAAAAAGTGGATTTCTAGTCAAGATCGAGTTTGAGCCAATTTATAGTCATTGTTGACTGATCAAAAAGTGTCATTCTAGAAAACATCAAGTTATTGAAAAATTTGACACTAAACTTTGTAAAAAATTCATAATTTATGCAAAAACCAATTTGTCAAAACCATAGTATAGTTTGTTTTGATTTTGTTTTTTATCCGAAATTCATAGTTATCGACAAAAAAATATGAGTGATAAATGTACTGATTTACTGATAAAAATAAACTTTACTGTACCGATAAATAAAAATAAAAATAAAAAAATTACTATAAATTAAATTAATTAAATTTAATTTAATTTATGTTTTATTAAATTTTTAATAATTAAATTAATTGAATAATTAAATTAAATTAAATTAAATTAAATAATTAAAATTACTGTACTGATAAAAATAAAAGCTAATAAAATGTACAGATAAGAGATATGTATGATAAGAGATGAGAGATGCAGTATTGTGCGAATTAATATAAACACAAATGAAAAAGGCGAAAAAATAATCAAAATTCTTTATTAAGAAAAAAAAAGTAACAATCATCCAATTTTTGCAACAAATTATTAAAAATAATGGAGGACACATCTCCTACTAAAAAATTGATAATTGTTGCTTTCTTTTTTTTAATAAAGAATATTGATTAATTTTTCGTCTTTTTCATTTGTTTTCACATTAATTCGCAAAGTATTGTATAAATGCCAATTAGCTAAAGAAATGTAACGATTAGCTGATAAAATGTCTTTTTGCGCAGTGATATCGACTCTAGCAGAACCCATGGAAGGATGGGTGGACAATTTCAATGGACCAGTTGGCATGACGGTTGCCTGTGGTAAAGGTATACTTCGTGTGATGTACAGCAACCTAAACGCTCGGGCGGATTACATCCCCGTTGACATTTCAATAAAAGCGATGATAACAGCATCATGGAAAAGAGGATTGGTTACGTATGTCACTTGAATCCATAAACTGCCCTAATGCATCATCGACTTGTCGCCAGCAATCGTTTTTTTCGTTAAATCATAAATGTCAAGATTTTTGAACTTTTTGATAAAAGTCAAGTTTGTTTGGGTTTGTATGGGTTGGTCAATGTCGTCTTTATCAACGATCTCGTCACTAAATTCCGAAATTAGAGTAACCTGATTGAACCTTAAGTACGTCCAACTAGACCCAAACCCAAAATTGTCCAAAATTGACAAAATCGTAAAAAACAGACATTTTCGAAACGACCTAACGGCTGCGAAAAAATATATAAAAAAGCAAAAAGAAGCCGGCTTTTTCTTCCGTCCGTATTCTTGAATAGTCAAGCTAAACGAAGAAGTTAAAAAAAAAAGATTTTTTTTATGCAAAAAAAAAGGATTTTTTTATGCAAAAAAAAGGATTTTTCTATGCAAAAAAAGGATTTTTTAATGCAAAAAAAAGGATTTTTTTAATGCAAAAAAAAGGATTTTTTTTATGCCAAAAAAAAGGATTTTTTTTATGCCAAAAAAAAGGATTTTTTGAACCTCGTAATATGGTTTTCCCCCTTAATTTGCTTTGTGACTTTTTTGTCGCTGGGATATTCAATTTTTCATTTGGCTAGAAAAATGACCGGATGCCTGATACTTTTGGCCAAAACTGTACGAGCTTGACGCAATTGGTCCACCCAAACGCCGGCAACAGGTCGACAGTGCCTGACGGATTTTACGATTTTAACACTTAATAGTCACCCGGGGTCCAGTGGACCCCAGGCAAATTTTGTAGAAATATATCATAGAAAGGTCGATTGAGAATCGAACTTTTGTGTCTTCATGTGTTGTCTGAACCTACTCCAACACTATTTAATCAGTGGCGATGGTCAAAATGTTGTCAGTTGTCTTGCAGGTTGCAAATAGTGCTGTTCCTGAAAACTATATTTTTTTCTTGAAAATATACTATTTCAAGAGTAACCTAGCGTAGGTTTTTTTGCCATATCGCAAAAATCAAAATGTATATGAATTTTTCAATGAAAATTGGGCGTTTTCGTTCTTTTTTTTCTGATTGTTTTTTCGCCATATTAAAATTTTCAAACGAAAGAAAAAACGTTTGTATTACTTGAAAAACATATGAAATAGAATTCTTATGTAAGATTCGCGTCAATAAATCAAGTAGAACGGAAATAGGAACAAGTTTTCGGCGTGGGGTCCACTATACCCCATGTGACTATTACGTGGCTCATAAGAGGTTTGAACCTACTCCAACACTGTTTAATCTTTTTTCCTTAAAAATATACTATTTCACGAGTAACCTAGCGTAGGTTTTTTCGCCATATCGCAAAAATCAAAATATACATGAATTTTTCAATAAAAATTGGGCTTTTTTGTTTTTTTTTTCTGATTGTTTTTTCGCCATATTAAAATTTTTAAACGAAAGAAAAAACGATTGTATTACTTGAAAAACATATGAAATAGAATACTCGTGTAAGATTCGCGTCAATAAATCGAGTAGAACGGAAATAGCAACAAGTTTTCGACGTGGGGTCCACTAGACCCCGTGTGACCATTAATCATCATCATCATGGTTTATCTTTTTTTTTTTTTTTTCTTAATCAGTATCACCAGAGATCCTTCAGTTCATGTTTACAATTGTTCCTCCGCGGACACGAAGAACATAACGACGAACCAGATTGGTCATATAGGGCTGAGATACAACGAGGAAATTCCTCTTGAGGGATGCTTATGGAAACCCAGCCTGGTTGGAACCGACAACAAATACGTTTATTACGTCCTCATGCTCTTGCTCCATTTGCTACCAGCCCTTCTTTTTGATGCAATACTAAAACTGAGTGGTCGTAAGCCAATGTGAGAATCTTTCGTTTTTTCAACCCAAACAAACCCAAACAAATGAATTGTAAGACTTTTGATTCGCTTTCAATCTAGGCTGGTCAAACTCCAGCGCAAAGTCTACACCGCCAACAGCGCTCTCGAACATTTCCTGCTGAACGAGTGGTACTTCAGTAATAAAGGATTGCTGAATTTGCTCGAAGATGTTTTGCCACAGGATAAAGAGGATTTTGGATTTGCTTATGCCGACTTTGATATTTCCAGCTATTTTAGGTTAGTAATAAAAGACCTTCTCACCAGCTACTCTTGCTGAAGCAAAGATTTTTTTTCTAGCTGCAGCACTTTCCTGTCACTTCGTCGTTGTTTTATTAAATTTTTGAATTTTTTATTCAAATGTTTATTTAAATATCGTAATTTACATATTTTTTTATCAAGGTACGATTTTCTAATCTATATAATTTATATATTTTCAATATATAATTTTTAAACAAATTACGAAATTCGAATCTATAAAATCATTTCTATAAAAGAATATTACAATTATATCTGGATAATTATAATATTGTTTTAATATGATAATTAAAATTTCAATTTTAATATTATCAATAAAACGATATTATTAAAATTATAATTATTATGCAAGGTTTGCCAAACTATTTTTTTCTTACGCTAACTTGTACTCATTTTACTAAAGTCAAATATAAATATCCGATTATTTATTCGAACACTGATTTTGCAGCTCTACATTAAAATAATATTTAAATTATAATTTTAATATTGTAACTAAATTTATATTATCAAAATTATAATTATTATGCAAGGTTTACCAACCTATTTTTTTCTTACTCTCACTTGTACTCATTTTACTAAAATTGAATATAAATATTCGATTATTTATTTGAACACTAATTTTGCTGCTCTACATTAAAATAATATTAAAATTATAATTTTAATTATCATATTACAACAATATTACAATTATATAGAGATAATTGTAATATTCTTTTAATATAATAATTAAAATTTCAATTTTAATATTATAAATAAAATTATATTATTAAAATTATAAATATTATGCAAGGTTTACGAAACTATTTTATCTTACGCTCATTTGTACTCATTTTACTAAAATTGAATATAAATATTCGATTAATTATTTAAACACTAATTTTGCTGCTGTACATTAAAAAATGACGAAGTATCGTTAAAATATAATGTCCTGATTATTGTTTACTTAGGAATTGCGTGATTGGAGCCAAGATGTATCTTCTCCATGAAGACATGGAAAATGTTCCACAAGCAAAGCGACATTTCGACAGGTTAGTTGATAACCGTTTTACATTATTATTATTATTATTGCCATGTAACTTACTATTCTCCAGAATCAAATCAAAGTTCCTTCAGTTAATGATCAGGATGTAACTTCAAGTAGCTATGATCAATGGATGCTCCTAAATTTTTCTTATCAGTTCGACCACTGACAATCACCAGTTGAAGGCTTTCATCATTTTCGTCAATTTTCATATTTAATGCACTCACTTTCTTTCAATGCAATTTTTGGTGATCAGGATCCATTTTTTGGTAATCAAAATCCAACTTTTGGTAATCAAAAACCAATTTTTGGTAATCAAAATCCAATTTTTGGTAATCAAAATCCAACTTTTGGTAATCAAAATCCAATTTTTGGTAATTGAGAGCCAATTTGTGGTAGTCAAAATCCAATTTTTTGTAGCAAAAATCCAATTTTTGGTAATCAATTCCAATTTTTGGTAATCAAAATCCAATTTTTGAGAGTCAGAATCCAATTTTTGAGAGTCAAAATCCAATTTTTGGAAAACAGACAAAACTTCGTTAACAGAAAACGCGAGCGAACGACACGACCGATGTGACACTGATATTGGAAGTCCAATGCTTTGTCTCGAACGTTTTCGTGTTTGGTCGATGGTCGCTTTTTGTCGTCGACGTAAAACTAGACCGCGAATCCCACGAGAACACAAGCGAGGTGGGTGGATCTTGTGTCTCCACGATATGGATTAAAACAGAGAGACATTTCTGTTGAGGTGATTTCTGGTGAGAACCGAGTCAAACAAACAGACAAACCCAAATTAACAAACAAACCCAAACAAAGTCACCCAAACAAACAAACAAATCCAAACAGAGTCACCCAAACAAAAAACTAAACCCAAACAAATAAACAAGACCAAACAAACGAACGAGACCAAACAAACAAATAAACAAGAACAAACAAACAAATAAACAAGACCAAACAAACAAATAAACAAGACCAAACAAACAAACAAACAAGACCAAACAAACAAACAAACAAACCCGAACGAATAAACAAGACTAAACAAACAAACAAGACCAAACAAACAAACCCAAACAAACAAACAAATAAACAAGACCGAACAAACAAACGAGACCAAATAAACAAGACTCAACAAACAAACGAGACCAAACAAACAAATAAACAAGACCAAACAAACAAACAAGACCAAACAAATAAACAAGACTAAACAAACAAACAAGACCAAACAAACAAACCCAAACAAATGAACAAGACCAAACAAATAAACACGACCAAACAAGCAAACCCAAACAAATAAACAAGACCAAACAAACAAACCCAAATAAATAAATAAGACCTAACAAACAAACCCAAACAAACAAACGGACCCGAACAAACGAACTCAAACAAATAAATAAAGTGCTGCAATGAATCGAGTAAATAATTTAAATTCGCAAAACCTAAACAAACAAACAATTAAACAAACCCAAACAAATAAACAAGCCCAAAAACCAAACCCAAAAAAAACAAGCGAACCCAAACACAATAAATTTTCAGAAAATTAATAAAATGCTGCAATGCATCGAGTGAATAATTGAAATTCGCAAAACCTAAACAAACAAACAATTAAACAAACCCAAACAAACCCAAACCAAACAAACACAAACAAACCCAAACAAATAAACAAGCCCAAAAACCAAACCCAAAAAAAACAAGCGAACCCAAACAAAATAAATTATCAGAAAATAAATAAAATGCTGCAATGCATCGAGTGAATAATTGAAATTCGCAAAACCGTGGGTAAACGTCTCATTTCATGAATGTATGCACTGATCATATCTGTAGAAAATATGAGTAAACTGTTCGGTATAAAAGAGCATAAACGACGAGACGGTAACTTGATCGTTCCCATGTTAATTTGTAATACAAATGACCAGCTTAACGTATACGTAGTTGAGCGGTCGTCTCTAATGATTCATATCTCGACGGCCTTGCGCTCCGGGATTCCCGACGGTGCATTCGGTACACTCAAAGTGCAGAAGCAATTTACTCCCATAACCTAAGGTTGGCTCGTCGTACGAGTGAAGGAACAATAGGCTGGAAGCTTTCGGATCAGCTCATTTTCTTTTTCGAAAATGACACGACCGATAAAAATTAATTGATTAATTAATTAATTCCTATTAATAAAGTCCAATATTTAATTAATTGACTCTTTGAATATCTCTAATGATCTATTAATTATTCAACGAGTTGTTAGCCCTAACAATTAATGAATCCTTCATTATTAATCTTTTAATAATTAAGGATTAATTATTCGGGATTTTATTAATTATTAGGATTATATACAATTCATGAATTCTTTATCCTTAATCATTATCTAATTAGGTCGCGCTTACTAAAAAAATGAATTTAAGTTTTTAATGTATTAAATTATTGCAAATAATTAATATTTATGTTTAACTAAGTGCTAAGAAAAATTGAGCTTTTTATATATTGTTTTTAACTATACTTCGAACTATTTTCACAACCTGATTACACGTACATCATTCGCAATCGGTAATCGGAAATTTCTCATTTTAGGATTCTTGAATAATTAACATTTAGAATAAAATACATTTTATTTAAAATATTTAAAAATATTTTTTATTATATTTTCTCAAAAATGCATTTCATTCAATATTCCATTAAAAATATATAAATATTACTATATAAAATATAAAAATATTTTAATAAACAATTAAATAGATATTATTTGTATAACAATGTATACATCAAATTTTGATAAAATTATAGTTTATAATTATAATTCATCATACTATAACAATAATAATTATTATAAAAATCATTAATAATTAATATTAATAATAATAAATGTTCTTTAAGTCTAATTATTGTTATCATTATTATATAATAATTATGAATTTTTATAATTTATAATTTTTATAAAATAATTTTATTTACATTTGTATAATTTCTATCATTATAGTACACATTGACAATTTAGTTCATATAATAAATTAGATTTGGAAAACTCGTCAGTGACGTTGGAAACCAGTCACAACTTGGCATATTAAAAATGATGAAAAGTGGGGGGGGGGGGGTTTCGCAATGTTGTCGTACCTTCGTGGAAAAATGGTCCCGAGATTCCTGCCAACGTTTAATACAAAAAGTAGTGTTTAATATCGCGCAACGATCGCTTCGGAATACCTGCTCGAAAGAAGCCAGAAATCCAAAGTAAAATCGTTAAGGAAGACCTTGAGAAAATGCCAATCCAACACGAGATTCCTTACTTCGAGAAAATCGTGGAATCAATCACTCTGACGTACTCGTATCAATAGATGCTAATAATGATGTTGCAATTGTGTTGGGGACATTGAGTCGAGTCATCTCCTTATACTACTGGAAAAATTATATTTGATGGATGATAGCCAACCTTTGACCTGATTTACGTGCTGACTGATAAGACCTCCAGAAAATCCATCTTCATAGAAACGCTAGATGCAACGTATAGGAAACAAGGAAACACGCATCGACGCGTGAGGTGCATCCTAATTGCAATTTGCATTTATGTTTTTTTTTTTTTTTTAGAAAATTGTCTTAAAATTTTTTTTTAATTGTTTGAAGAAAAATGGATTTTTTATTCGCATTTTTTTGATCTTACGTACCTATCAAAATAGGTGTATAGCCTAGAGAGCGAAAAACGAAAAGAATTTTCGGAATTTTTTTTCTCCGATTTTCTGCTAGATATAACAATAAATTTTTATCCAGGACTTTGGGTAAATCGTATAGAGTAGGAAAATTGTTTTTTATTTTTTCTAGCATTTTATGAAAAATTCGTAGAGGGCGCCAAAGTTGAGGCTGCAAAAAAAAATGTTTTCATGGTGGATAGAAAATCTCCGGATTTGCAAGTCTTAAACAAAAACAAAAAACGTCATTTTAAAGAGGAAGGTTTGCTACGTGGTAATTTATCACAGTTTGATAAAAATCGATAATTAGTAAATAAATGGCAGCTTTGAAAAAATATTGTTCGAAAACCTTGACTTATTTTTGCAACTTTTATATACTGTAAATGTGTATAATGTGAATTTTTTCGTTAATGTGATGAATAATCATACAAAACACCTTAATAAAGGATCGTACAAGGTTTCATCAAAATCGATCGAGCAGTATCGGAGATTATCTATCCGCCATGGGAACATTTCTTTTTTTGCAGCCTCGACTTTGGCGCCCTCTACGAATTTTTTCAAAATGCTAAAAAAAATATCAAAAAAATTCTTACTGTATTACGATTCAATTTGAAAAAAAAAATCGTTTTTTTTTCAAATTTGTAAATAGTCTTTCTGCCTCAATAAAGCTACGAGACTGATGATTCAAGGGTTTTATTTTTTTAATATCTACATTTTTTGTAATCAATTTTTCGTTTTGCCAAAAATACAAAATGGCTGCCCATCGGTCGATTAAATGAAAATCTTTTTTTTTTAAGGTCGTCTTCTTCAATAAACTTTTCGAAAATGCAAATTCGTGACAAGTATCACTACAGAAATGTCATATTTCTGATATGACTCGAAACGAGTTTTGTACTGATGATAATCGGGACAGTACGTCGTCGCGAGTGAAATCAAATTTATATACATCGTTTCCTTATTGCTCGTTGGAACGGTTAAATTATAGTAGGGATATGTGCCTTTTTTTTTTAAGTCTCTTACACTTCCACATCCTAAGGTTGATCATTGGTAATCAGACGATTATTATCAACGACAATTGTAATTCAACTGATGTGAGAATGAATTATAGTAACTCGTAACTGCGCAATTTTCTGGAAATATATCGCGCCTCTTAATATTCCGAAGCTCTCCAGATTTCATTCGATTCACATTCGGATCAGTGAATTGGCTTTGCCAACGACCGATAATACTCATCATCATTACTAAGCATTTTGTCGCATCGATTTCCTCCTATGCTCTGAAACGAAGTCAAAACATGATTGGTTATTCAATAAATGAAAAAAATTCGGACCAGTCATTGGAAAATTTTCATTGATCGAGTTGAGGTTATTACATACTCTGCGATGATAGAAAGGAGGATTTTTTTAGGATTTATTGAAAAATGGTAATTTTTTAATTTATTGAAAAATAGTAACTTTTCAATTTGTTGAAAATTCTTAATTTTGTGAAATGAAAATTGAAATTTAATGTAAATGAACATTTATTCAAATGAAAATGAAAACTGAAATTGAATGAAAATGAAAACTGAAATTGAATGAAAATGAAAATTGAAATTGAATGACAATGACAATTGAAATTGAATAAAAATTTTTTAAAATAAAAATTGAAATTAAAAGCTAGTACTTCGTTAATAAAAACGATATTGAGGTCTTATTTTTCATATCTGTAGGTACTCAAATCCATTTTTCATTTATATAGCAGCCCGATATTTTGTAAAAAAAAAACATATTTTTTAGGCCCTTTTCAACTTTTGCTAGCCAAGTACCCACAACTGTTGTAAAAAATTGATTTTTGCAAATTCGGCACTATTTTCAAAAAAAACGTCACTTTTTCGATTACGCAAACAGTCTTTCTGTATTTATCAAAACGGTAATTATTATTCGATCGTAAAAATTGTGCGTACTTCTTTAGCAAAACTGAGATCGCAAAAAAAAATGTTTTTTCTGCCAAGTCCAATAGAGATCCATCAACTTGGCGGTGGGAGGCCTAAAAATAATTTTTTGTAAATCCCTTCGCTATTTTGTATTATATGTAAATTCAAAATTGATTTGGATATCTGCAAAAATATAGAAGAATTACTCCAAGTCTCAACATGGTCACTCTATTAGTTTATTTTATTTCTTTTAATTAATTTTATTTTTGTTTAGTTTAGATTAAAAAAAAAATGTTATATAAAAAAAAAATTTCGTCTATGCAATTTTTCAAAATTTGCTTTATTATAATCGAAAGAATTTCTTTTTTATTCTCAACTAACAAAATAATAATGTACGAATTTTTCCGGCGCGCCGCTTTCCCCATTTTCCGGGGTTATGGTCTCTCTCTTTATTTACGATAATTATTGATAATCGAAGCATTAATCACATTCGCTGTCTCAAGCAACACGTCCACGTAAATATTTTCCTGCTACGGGACCAATTGAACACATACAGCTTTTTCGTATTCAATTTTTTTTCTCACAAATAACTTTGTTATTCGTGATATATTTTGAGAAAAAAAAATTGCATTGGCTTGATTTATAGGATTTATTTAAAAAAAAGATAGCTGCTGCTAAATTAGCTGCGAAGATGAATGCAATAATAAAATTATTCCGCTGAAAAGTTTGAAACTGAACTCAAGCTGTGATAAATTTGAGTAGAAAAAATTCAACCCATTCTCAAAAAAAAATTTTTTATCGACTTAAATATAAAATTGCGTTGGTTTGGGTTTAAATGAAAGCCATTGAAGGTAACGAGATCGAAAAAAAAAAAAACAAATTTAGGTGGTTCAATTAAAATGTGTATTTTGGTTAATTTAATTTAATTTAATTTAATTTTGTTTTATTTGTTTGATTTGATTCTTTTAATTAAAACAAATGAATTAAAAATAAATTCAATTTAAGTTTTGAGAGGGCACATCTCAGTGTAAACTCAGAGGTGATCAAATTGTTTATTTTGTTTAATTATGTAATTTAATTCAATTTAATTCAATTTAATTAATTTTATTCAATTATTTCAATCAAAACGAATAAATTAAAAATAAAATGAATTTCAATTTTGAGAAGGCACATCTGAGTGTCCACTCACATGTGCCCCCCCCCCCCTCAAAACTACAACTGCGTCGTAATTTCTTCGACCAGCACGTATCGAAGTAACGAAATAAAAATTTCAAAAAAATTATTTTCAGAATGTGGTGGATCGACGCAGGATTCAAGGTCGTGGTTGGAGCGATCTGTCTGTGGTGGATTATCGAAAACCGCTTGATCGATAGCCTTTTGAATTACTTCGGTATCTTTGATATTGTCAAAATCAACAATAAATAACTCGATCGAAATTCGAGTTCTATGAATGGCATCGAATTTAATGTTGAAACGGATTCATTGACGATTCGATTTATGAAAGAATTATAATTTCCAAATTTTCAATTCGTTTCGTCAATGACGAGGCGAATTTTTCTACGACATCTGTCAGCTGAAAAAAAAATGTAAATGCCGACTATAAATTGCCAAAAAAAAGCGAGGTGTTCGCTCTTAAAAATAAAATAAAAAAGACTTAGCCATCATCCGACGTTTATATCGTGTTTTCACCGTATCACATCCGGTTTACTGTTGTCACACAAGGTAACTTTTTTTTTCACATCCCACCAGTTTTTCAGGAAAAAAGAGGAGCGAGACAAAATTATCATCCAGAGATACTTTTCACGAGTGACAATTTTTTTTTTTGTAATTCGAATTTGTAAATAATTGCCTCAACTCGAAAGTCGAGTAAAGACCTTCGAGTTCCTGTAGTGATCGAAAATTTTTGATTGAAAAAAAATTGAACCTGCTTAACGAAACGTTGACGATTGATGTCTGGAAATGTAATCCGGAAATGTTTTGAATCCTAATATTTTTGAAATTGAAAATATTGTTTTGTTAGGATTGAAATTTTAGTTGAAAATTGAAAATTGAAAATTGAAAATTTAGTTTTTACTAATATTACTAATCACTAATTAGTTTTCTTAATTAGTTAATCAATCAAACCTTCCTGATCGTTGTTCAACTATTAATTGATTAATTAATTAATCGATCTTCATTAATTGATCGACCCTATTTAATTTATTAATTAATCCATCTTAATTGATTATAGATTTATTTATTTTTCGTTAATATTGTTAATACTCACATTTTATTAATTTTAATTAAGACAATTGATTGATCAATTGATTAGCCAATTAAAGCTAATTGGCCTTAAGGGGAGCAATACAATTAAATGCCCGGAAATGAGCCATTCTTTACAAATTTTTTTGGAGGTGATGAAATAAACGAAACATTTTCAAATTTTAGTATGATTTTAAGATATATTTCAAGAGTTTTTAAATATTTTTTTACAAAACAAAATGGCGACGTGGTAGCTATTCCCCCCAGGTATCTTTCCTGTGGCATCGAAAACTGCTGCCATCACCACATGTATACTATTCATCTGAAACCTGAAACGAAATTTTTTTGAGATTAATGACATATTAAGGGGAAGGATAAACGTAAAAAATTATTAAAAAGTATAAAATTGGAATTTATGCAGCCTTTGGAACTTAAAATTCAAATTTACGACCATTTTCTCGACAGTTTTTACCCCCAAAAAATCATTTATTTACGCGATATCCTTTAAACTTGAGGTTTATCTTATCGTTAATATCATAGACAAAAACCTCTCAAAATTTCATTAAAATCGATCGATAACTTTTTAAGCTACAGTGTCAGCAGTTTTTCAAAACGTACTTTTGAGATAATCGGGTTTAAAGTTTCAATACGTACCTGAGTTTGGGGTCTCGGCGTTTCCTACTGTGAGCTACAACTTCGTGAATATTTAATATTTCGATTTCTTCCTTTAACAATATCTTCCTCATACACTTTAGTGAAACAAAATATGTAAAAAAAAAAATAAATCGATTTTTCGAAAACTCTGAATGATTTGCTCCCCTTAATATTTATTTGACCCTAAGCATGAATTCTACCTAGCAATTAATGAAACCCTTATAATTTATTCTTAATTAAAAAATTAACCAACCAGATTTATATAAAAAATCAATTGATTGTCAATTTAATCAAAAGTCTATGATGCCTAATTTGATCCAGGTGAAATTTAGCCTGGCCCCAAACAGGCTAAATTAAAAAAAAATAAATCAATTTTTCGAAAATTCTGAATGATTTGCTCCCCTTAATATTTATTTGACCCTAAGCATGAATTATACCTAACAATTAATGAAACACTTAGAATTTATTCTTAATTAAAAAATTAACCAACCAGATTTATATAAAAAAATCAATTGATTGTCAATTTAATCAAAAGTCTATGGTGCCTAATTTGATCCAGGTTAAATTTAGCCTAGCCCCAAACAAACCCAAACAAACCCAAACAAACTAACATTTTCCCATATCGAGCTCGAAATTTCAGTAGTTTGCAATTAATGTGCAGCATGTTCAATAAATATCGCGAACGTTGCGAATTTGTTAGTGAAAAGATTTTCGAAAATAGAAGAGGGGTCGAGTCTAGGAGGCTAAGGGTGATCGATAACGATACATTTTCGAACTCCAATTGGATGAACGTCATAAAATAAGAAAATTCAGGGGCTTAAGGTCGAGGCTACTCGAAAGTCCAATAACCGAGGTAAAGAGAGAGGGAAAGGGTGAATGATACGTTACAGTGTTGCAGTCATTATACGTTTTGACTCAATATGGCGGAGGTGATCAGGGGTTAAATCAGCACGGGTATAAAAGGGAGGGGAGACTTTTACATCCCGGATTAATTATCGATTCTTCATTCATTAACGTTTCTAATTCCACTGCATCGTCAGCTGGTTCAACTCTTGGATCTCCAAAGTAGAAGAAAATCGACTGCGGACTCGACGGTACTCGGACGTTTGCTATTTTGTAAGTACTTACCAACTTACGAGTGAAAATAAATGAGATTTTTTTTTCGACAGTTTTATGCTATTTTTTTTATGAAAGATTCAGCGATTTTTAAGTAAAAACTGTTAAATTGGTAATCGGGCTATTTAGTGTCAATTTAAAAAAACATTTTTCAGAAGGGAACAATATTAACCCTTAAGAATGACTGGATGGAGTGTCGGGCAAAAAGCTCGTTCGAAATGGAGGAACTGTGTTGTTTTATAAAAATTTATTCAATTTTATAAAAATTTATTCAATTTTATAAAGATTTATTCAATTTTATAAAGATTCATTCAATTTTATAAAGATTTATTCAATTTTATAAAGATTCATTCAATTTTATAAAGATTTATTCAATTTTATAAAAATTTATTCAATTTTATAAACATTTTTTCTATTTTATGAGGATTTATTTAATTTAATAAAAATTTATTCAATTTTATGAGGATTTATTTAATTTCATAAAAATTTATTCAATTTTGTAGACATTTATTCAATTTTATACGAATTTATCGAATTTTATAAAACTTGTTTCAACTTTATACAATTTTATTCAATTTTATAAAAATGTATTTAATTTCATACAAATTTATTTAATTTTATCAAAAAATCCCAATTAAAAGTGCTAATTTTCCACTTTTAATAAAATTCTAAGAAAATTCGACAACATTGGCATGTGCCGAAATTTTGATAGTTAAATCTATTCCAAATGTTAACCAAAAAATCTTTTCAATTTTTGAATTTAATTAATACCTTCAGGTACTCTTATTATTATCAATAATTACCAAAAATTTCTATATATGATGAGTTTTGAAAAGATTGCTGATTAATTTTACCGTCAAAATGAATCTTTTGCTTTTTTATAAACTGTCTGCTGAACACAACAACATACTCTATTCGAAAATAACCTTAATTATTGTAAATCTTATATAATATTTTTCGAATTTTGAACGATTCAGTTCCATTCGTGTAATTTTATTAATATTTCATGCAGACTTATCACACGTCAAATTTTCAAGAATTTTGGTGATTTTCAAATTTTCTCTTCGTCATACCTAAAGAGGTTGAAAATTATTTGAAATTTGGACTCACATCAACCTAAATTATCAAGCCTGTTGTTAATATTAAATTATGAAATAAACATAATTAAATTGTAATTATAAATTTTATTATAATAAAAGAAGAAAAAATAAATTATAATTATAATTAAATAATAAGTAAACATAATTAAATTATGAAATGAATTATGAAAAAATGAAATTAAATTATGAAACGGACATCAAAATGCGTCGCAAATATTCTCGAAGTATTAACAATTAATGTTTGAAAAAACATGTGATGTAAGAAAACGAGGGATCGTTAAATCCCCGCGACAAACATCGGCAAACCGAAAGGTGATACAATCTTTTCAATTATCGTCGCACTTCCGAGATAAAGGGAGGAGAAACATGTGATTATATGCCGATTTGCGAGTGATCTTGGCAATGGTAATGGAGATCCAAGATCGACAAAGAGAGCGGGGGAGAAAGAAAAACCATGAATTATTTATGTTTTTCCTTACGACCGATAATGATGAGTCGCTCCACGTAAAGTTTCGCCTCGGTGTTTCTAAACATAATTTACTAGACATCGTAAGATTGTTCAAACAAAAAATTAATTAACGAAATCCTCCGATATGCACGGTTATCATTGTTCCTTTTCCTGACCATTTTTTTTACTACTATTTACCAGCAGACAACCAAATCTCCCAATTTAATTATTAGTCAATTATTTACTAATTTTTAGCAACCTTGAATTTCATTTACAAAAAAACTTATTAATTGTTGTAATATGGCTTAGGAGAAAAATATGTAATTTTCTGAAACCTATTTTTTAATGTGTTCGATTATAGTCCGATAGTATTATTTTATAACAATTGGATTATTTTATTTTTGTTATTTTATTGCTGTTATTCATAATTTCAGAGAAAATGAAATTACGAAAAATCTAAATTAATATTTTAATTAAATCTTAATTAAATCCTGATTTAATATTTAATTATTTTTAATTTAATAATTTAATCATGTTTACAATTTTACTTAATTTAATATTTTTATTGAATCTTAATAAAAATCTGAATTAATTTTTCTTTTCATTGCTGTTATTCATAATTTCGAGGAAAATAAAATTATAAAAATCTCGACAGATTGTACTTTCTCTGTATAAAAAAAAACCAATTAAACGATAATATTATTAGCCATTAAAAAATAATCAATTCAGCAGGAAAAAGCATCAGGGAATATTGCTATTATTACTTACCTTTATTATTTATTCTAAGAACATTTTTTGGAAACAAATTTGAAGATTATAATAAATTATAATTAATTCATAAAAAAATTATTTGAATAATGATTTTACGGAGTAAATTGCTAAAAAAGAATATTTGAAAAACGATTTGAATAAATGCTTGTAAAAAAAATAATATCGAGAAAAAAAAATAGTTCAAGAGTCAAATGTTGGCTATTGTGTGCTTGGCTCGTGCAAATTCAATAAAAATTTTCCCAAGTCGTTTGCATTCAACTCGTCTATTTCTTGCAGCGATCTTACGCGACGATATATCTTGTTATAATAAAAGAGCTTCACTTGCAATTCAATATTTCCAAGAATACGAAGCCTTTGACGTCAATAAAAAAGTGCAATAATCCTGCGAAGATTCTAACGTTAGAAACGTTGATTACTCACATCGGGTTTCGTCAAGATAAAAAAAAAATCAGTTTTTCTTTATTTTTAATTTGTCGTCAAATGAATTATTCAGGCTGGTGCTCAAATAAAAATGGGCTCGTCGCACGATACTTTTCTCTAAATCAATTTTTTTCTAAATAAAATATACATAAATTAGTTTCTGTTCCTAAATAAATATAAATAAATAAATTATTTTTCTTCTAAATAAAATATAAATAAATCCATTGTTTTTTCAAAATAATTCATAAATAATATTTTCTTTAATTCGACGAAAATTTTAATGTAAGAATCGTTGATTAATTATATTAATTTTCGTCAAGAAAAAAAAACTAAAAAACTAATTTTTCCCTTCGTTTGCACACAAATTAATTAATCAGAATGGTGCTGAAATTGAAATAAAATCGCAAATGATTTTTTTCGCTGGAGATTTTCTCTACAAAATATATAAATAATAAAGATTTGATCTAGCTACAACACGAATAAATAAAATTTGTTGCATATAAGACATTTTAACGCAAATACCGACGAAAAAATCCTAAATTCGAAGATATTTTTATTCCTCAGAAAAATTTCGATAAATTCGTGCTCAAACTGAAAAATTATCAGAATGCAAACCAATAATAATAATATGATTTTTAAAGCTCAACTTTGTCGAGTTGAGAACAAGTCTAACCGTATATACAGAATTAATGCGATTTATGCCTTGGGAAATAAATCGGTTGTCGCTGTGTGCGATAATTCTCGATAATGTTCTTACTAGACACTGCGATTTATTTCATTGCTTTATTATCCGCACTGAAGATTGTACGAGACTGACAAGACAAAAACGAAAATACGAAATAATGTTGTTTTCATATTTTTCATTGTTATATTTACAGGAAAATATATATAAAATAAATTATATTCATGATAAAATAAATCATTAATTTGTATATATTTATTTATTTATTTATTAGTATATTTACCGTACAATAAATTATGAAAAATATATCTAAAATAAATTATTAAAAATATAACTAAAATAAATTATATTTACCGTAAAACAAATAATTAAAAATATAACTAAAATAAATTATATTTACTGCAAAATAAATAATTAAAAATATAACTAAAATAATCTTTCACAGGCCTATATTTTTATACTGAAAAACGAAAATTGTCGATTCCTCGTATCTATTAGAATATTCTTGTCGACCACCACGATACATTGTCGATAAGCAAACACCTCTTGGAAACACTATCGAGAGAACGTGACATTAAATTTTTTAACTTCCTGATTTACATTGTTAGCGCCATTTGACTGACCGATTTATCTAGTGATTTAAGAACTTTCGTCAAGATTGTTCGCATATTTTTGCAACAGCGAACGAATTCGTTTCCAACCGGAAGTGAGGAGAATATTTTGTACTGTTCCATGGAATTGAAATAAACTATGAAAAAACGTGTGGAGAACATTAATTTTTTATGACTTCTCATTACCATTTACGACAATTATAATGCCAACAGTTGCGATATTAATAAATCTTAGAGACGTCTTTTCGTGCTCGAAATGAAATTCAAAATAATTCAAAGTATCGATAGTTATAAATCTCGGTTGCAATAAATTATCAATATATCAATTAGGGAGCTCGAAATTATTATTATCACAATTGATGACGACGATAAGAAAAAAATACTCAGTAATTTTATCAAAACTAAAAAAAAAGAACCGAAAAAAAATTTTGATCGGTAATTATATATTTTTGTTTTTTATTGCAAGGAAATAAAAGCACGAAATTCGTAATAACGAGTTCGTCAATTTTTACTGACAATTTTATAGAACTATAGAGTTCAAAATTAAATTCAAAATAATTCAAACTATCGACAGTAATAAAAATCTGATTACAAAAAATTATCAGTACATCAATCGAGGAGCTCGACATTATTATTATGACAATTGATGACGACGATAAGAAAAAGATATTCAGTAATTTTATCAAAACTAAAAAAAAGAACCAAAAAAAACTTGATCGATCATTTTTTTGTTTTTTTTTTTTGCAAGGAATTAAACGCACGAAATTCGTGATAACGAGTTCGTCAATTTTCATGAAATATTTGATAGATCTATCGAGTTTAAAATTAAATTCGAAATTATTCAAACTATCGATAATAATAAAAATCTTAGTGATAAAAACTTAGTCATAAAAATTATCACCCTATTGATAGTAATAAAAATCTGGTTCAAAAAAATTATCAGACCCGACCGAAATGAAAATGAAAATCATTCAAACTATATCGATACCAATAAATTTGGGTTGCAAAAAATTATTATATTAACCGAATATTGCGTCAATCGATAAATTTCAAAATAAATTTCGTATAATCTTTTTAATTTTAAATTCAATCAATTATTATCAAAATTTAAAAAAACTAAACTTAAAAAAAAACTTTAAAAACTCCCGATATCGATTGTTCAATGTTTACAATATTTTGAATATAATATTTTTTAAATATTATTCGACATGAATTAACAATTAAAATCAGTTAATTAAAAATTAAAAATAATAAAATTATTAATAAAATTGAATATTAAAAATGTTTTAAAATTAAATACACTGAAAGAATATCAATTTCGAAATAGAAAGTTAGAAAATAAATCCCGATCGATTATTTAATATTCTTTGAAATAATAGCGAATGAAAAAATGATCGGCGATTTTCACTGATCCGATCGAAATGACTATACTCTCGAACCGTTGCTAAAACGATCTATACATCGTTGCCGAAGCGAGGATTGACGTCACCGAGACGAGATACGAAAAAACGCATGCGCGGAGCTCGAATAAATTCGAACGTAGGGTATCGTTGTTTGACTCGTACACATGTCTCTCGTCATTCGAATGTGGATATACTTAAGAAATTTCGCTATTGGCTTTAGTTCACCTGACCCGCGTGGCGGAGTTGGATTTATCATTTTGTGAGCACAGTTCAATATTCACATCGTATCCACATTTCCGACTATTTTTTTTTTCAATCCGCATTCGTTTTTTCAAAATCTACAATTTTTTGTTTTTCTCCGTGGAAAGTGTGCAAGTGAATTAAATATTGTGAAAAACGAAAAAAAAAACAGTTTGTTTCAAAAATCCTCGTTTTTTTTTGGAAAACTTTTTGTCGTTTTTTTTTAAACTTTTTTGCAAGTTTTCGAAAAATTTTTTTGTCGTTTTTTCGAAAACTTTTTTTGTCGTTTTTTTCGAAAAACTTTTTGGCAACTTCTGGAAAACTTTTTCGAAAATCGAAAGTTCATCGAAGCTTATTAATCGTCGTGTTATCAACGAGGCCCTAATCATTACGAACATGAAGAAAAAAAAAACAACGTCGCATTTTTCTCCGCGCAAATATTGACTCCGTTTGTCGCGAGAAAACTTCGAATTTTCATAAAACTAATAACGAAAAAAAAATCATTAGTGACTTTACGGTGAAAAATAGCGAATCAGTGGAAGTTGGAAAAAAAAACTCGAAAAAATTGAAAATTCAAAATTAAAGTTCGTTTTTGGATATTAGACGTATCAGTGAGTGACAATATTGTGAGAACCCAAATAACTGTCAGTTTTGGTACCCTTAAGTGACGTAGGAAAAAAAAACAAATTTTTCAAAATCGTCGTTTCCGTTTTTCCGATCCCCCCTCCAACCCTCTCCATCTCTTTCATCCGCTAACCCAAATATCACGTTTTTCGTGGCTGATCAGTGTTGCTCGCATTCGGATCAATTTTTTTTTTTTGACGTGCTTGCGAAAGAGATAAGAAGATCAAGTGAGTGAGGGTGCGCGAGTGCGCAAACAATTGTTACAAATATATTCTCGTGAACTTGACACCGTACGAAGGAGAAAAAGAAAAAAAAAAGAAAAAAAAATATTTATATATAAATATATCGTCGTACTCGATCATTTTCGTATTTGTGGACAAAGAGATAAATCTCTCGATTTTCCAGACGACTAGACAAATATATGTAACATTCAATTACGCGAATAAACTTCCAAGTGAAATCTAAAAAATATATTTTTTTTATAAATAATATTAATAATTTTTAACTTATTTAATTTAATAATAATATTTAATTTAATTTAATTTAATTTAATTAATAAATTTAATCAATAAATTTAAGAAATAATATTAATAATAATAAAAAAAACGATAACGAATAATAATAGATAAAATGATAATAAATCAATAATAAATCAATAATAATAATAATAATAATAATGAAATGCAGCAATGAAGTAATTCGTGATAAAAATGATAATAATAAACGATAAGACAACCAGAGGGAGTGAATGAAATACCAAAAAAAAAAAAACAAAAAAACGATCGTTGAATATTTCAAAATTGACGTTATACAATACGAGCAGACAAAACGGTCAGAGGAATAAAGACACGAAATACGTTTCGTGATATCAGACCATCTTTCGCGACAAATACTACGCGCAGGCGAACGATAATAAAAATCGTGGCATTTCTTCAAGGTGAGTCTGGCAGACAATGTAAAGCACTTTAATGTTTTTTTCTTCGCCTTGATGTAGGTAATCATAAAATGGAAAAAAATCGTCGGTTTCGTGATGAGAAACGCTCTCCCCCCCCCCCCCACGTTTCTCCTTTTGGGAAAAAAATATTTAACGCGACTTAAGAGTTTATTAGTATTCCAAAAACGATGTAACGTAAACTACGAAGATGGCATTTTAAAAGTTGCCAAACAGCCTGGCCGTTCGGTTAAAGGTGTCAGGCTCAAATTATTATTATTATTTACGCATATTTTTTGCTTCGTTATTTTTTCGATAATGATTTTAAAAAATGAAAAAATAGTTGGTGGAAAAATGATTTAAAAAATTAGATGGATTAAAAAAAAATAAATTAAATTATTAATTATTAATTAGTTTAGTTAAAAAAAATTATGAATTAATAATAAAATCGAAAGTCAGTTAGAAAAATGAAAATATAGTTGGTGAAAAAATGATTTACAAAAATTAGATGGATTAAAAAAAATTAGTTAAATAATGAATTATTAATTAGTTAGGTAAAAAAAATGATGAAATAATAATTAAGTCGAAAGTCACTCGTGCTAATCGAAAGAGCGGGAAAAAAATTAGCCACCCTCTGGCCTACGTGAATAGAAGTCAATCGAATTTTTTTTTTTTTTTACATTCCGACTGGACTAATTTTCTTATCTCGTGTCAATATTTTCGCGGCTCATTGTTGTTCTTCGACAAGTGCGAGACGAAAATTGAACGATAAACGATGGAAGAAAAATGTGTTCTTCGAGAAACGACAACAGATAACGGAGGACAGTACAGCACGCGAAAAACAGTAGAAAGCTTTGACTTGAAAAGTTTGAGTATTAGAGGCTACATCCGGTTGATACAAAATTTAGAAATAATTTTTTTAATATTTCTTAACATTTTTTATTTCCGATAAAACAAACGTGGATAAAATCGAATGAAAAGCTTTTGCAATAATAATACCTACCCAAAATTTACCTTTTTTTTTATTAAAAAGAATTATATTAGATATCCATGAATTTATTTATTTTTCATGCAATTAATTTAATTAAACACGAAAAAGTATGCAAGCATTGAAATGTAAAAATATGAATTTTTAAAAGACGAAATTATAGTTAATATACTAAAAATTAAAACATTTTTTTAATGACTATTCAGTCAAATTAAATGTTATTAATGACACTGAATTGTTATAATTTATTCAACATTGAAAAAAGTTGAACGCTCCAAGCTTTTATTTATAGCCATACATAATACCCAAAATTTACCTTTTTTTTATTAAAAAGAATTATATTACATATCTATGAATTTATTTATTTTCAATCCAATTAAATTAATTAATCATGAAAAAGTATGAAAGTATTTTAATGTAAAAATATGAATTTTCAAAAAGATTATAATTAATGAACTAGACATTTAAACATTTTTTTATTACTATTCTGTGAAATTCAATATAATTAATGACAACGAATTGATACAATTTATTTAACATTGACAAAATTCGACCGCCCCGAGTTTTTATACATGGGCGACTTGGTACAAAAAAAAATCTTTTTATTAGTACATCGAATAAACGCTTGTTATATTTTAGAATATTTTCTTTACGTATATATTACTTCAATCGTCTACTCGGATGTGCCATGTAAATCAGAACGAAAAGTGTAGGGGAGACCGGGGCTGGTTGCCTATAGGGGTAGGTAGACTAACGCCCAAAAACTCGTCAGCAGTTCGAATGTGGCGCCATTCAATCACAGCTGA
>JAPYZJ010001644.1:0-30684 GCA_030522765.1 Ophioninae sp. B BG-2022a
AAGTGCAGTTTTTGCTTTGAACGCTCATAACTCCGCCAAAAATCGTCGTACAGAGCTCAACCACTGCTCAAATTAAAGAGGATAAAATTCTCTAAAAGAACTTTATGGTAGAATTGTTCAAAAAAATTTATTCATGTCCATGGACCTTTTTGAAGAAGAGTGAAAATTCCGAAATTTTTTCCTTGGATGGTTTTCCGACGTTTTTTCAAAAACCACTCATGATAAAAATTTTTTGATCCCAGATCTGAAAACTAGAAACTCAGGGCTACAATTTCCTTTTTTTAAAAAACGTTTTCCCACCATTTTTCACAGAGATACAGCCTTTTCAAAAATGACAAAAAATTTGCTATTTTTTTTCTATCCCTTAATTTTTGCGTTTAGTGTGTATTTGAACATCACCTTTTATTCTATCTTTTGTTTTCTCTATGAAAAAATTCCTTTAAAAATTAGGATAAACTTCCGAAAAACTGTTACCTCCGATTGGCTTTAAGGGAGTAAACCAATTGAGACCGATCACAAAATCGACTTTTTTTTATTGCATAAATTGTTAGGATGACTAGTCAACAATGTGATCAAAATTTGAAAGCAAAATTCGCATTATTTCCAATGCTATGAGGACTTACGTGACCGCCCGTCGGTCCGGAGTCGATGCGCGCGGTCATAAGAACCTCTTCGGATGTATAAAGATTTATCGAGAGACGATTTGCTGACGAGATGTTTAGGTGGGCATACGCAGAATGCGAATGAAAGTTTTTATTCGACCGTATGGCGATTAGCTCCAAAGCTCCTTCATGCTGGCCTAAAAATAGTCGAGGTTGCAGCATTCTTGGCTGCTAGATTATTCAATGAAGGAAATTCAGCCCTTCTAATGGTGATAAACGAATTACAACTCGTAGTTGGCTCGCAGAGCTTTAATTTTGCCGAAAACATGGATAGTCAGCGCGTGACTAGACAGAATAGGCGCAGCTCGTTGGACACGAAGGAAGCTCGTATAGCTCGTCAAGAGGAGATGCAAGCCCGAAATGACGCGTATGAATAAGAAGAGGGATTGTTATATGGTGCTGGAATAGCTGATTAACCGGTGAGATTATTTTATCTGAATTTTATATAATTTCGTGAACATTTTATTTCAACCGGGTTTTTCTCGAAACGACTTTTTTTCGACTCGTGGGCATTCTGGCTCGAAAAGTTATTGACCAATCGTTCTGAAATTTGGTGTGAATATTTTTTATTCAATTCAAATCTAGATAAACCTAATTCTGGGATTATATGATTATTAAAAATACGTTTTTTTTATACGAAAAAAAGTGAAAAAATATGGTATAAAAACATAACATTATCTTCAAACTCCTTAAAAAATGCAATTTTCAATATTTTTTTAAATAATCAGGTTCATATTCTTAGGAAATGTGTTGCTAACGAAAAAAAAATTGTGATGATTACAGACGAAGATTGCTACCACACGAATGCCCACCAGCAAAATACTCCAATGGCAATCGTCCAAGGACAGCGCGATCTAACGACACTATTTCCGTCGGAAATTACTTGAAAAATTCTCAAGTCTACTTCAAAACATGAATAAAATATTCCCAAATCTGAAATCATTCTGTTTATTCCGTCCCTATGTAAAGAATTCACGAATAACAACAAAATTTCGGCCTTCTAAACCGGTATCCCCCCTTAAAATTAGCACAGACTTTTTTTTGACGATATAAGAGATTCTATGAAAAGAAATTTTGATGCAACCCGATAATTTTTACGAAATTGAATTTTGAAAATCAGTAATTTGCTCAATTGAGTATATACAAGCATGTAATACATACGGTAAACGCCACTACTACCACAAACACATACGTTGGCGTGGAGACACTTTTCATGTGTATGCGTAATCGTTAAAAATGTTTGGAGCACCTTCGATGTATCTGTGGAATCGTTGGGTGGGTCGGGAGCACCTTCGATGTGCGTGTGGAATCGTTGGGTGAGTCGGGAGCACCTTCGATGTGTGTGTGGAATCGTTGGGTGGGTCAGGAGCACCTTCGATGTGTGTGCGGACTTCTTGGGTGGGGTTCCAGCACTTTCGATATGTGCACGATACCGTTCAACGTGGATTAGTATTAGGTGCTCTTAAGGACATGTCGAAGGCGTACCACGTTTTCGACATGTCCTTAAGTGCGAGAGAGATAGTCGACATTTTTAAATCGCAATTTCGCGAGGGCAAACATTTATATCGTAAAATTCATGCATCTATTTTTGTCTCTATGAATTCTACAAAGACTGATGATCGATTTTTCGCCGTAAACTTAATCGACGCCGAGAAAACGGATGTCGAAAATTTGTGAGGTTGTCGATGCTCGTCATGCCCTTAATTTCATTTTTCCGTCATATGCTTGAAAATTAAATTACTGATTTGTTATTTGAGAAGTTAACTTGTGACTGCCTGTACTAAAAATTGATAGCCCGAAGTATCGTAACGTACATTCGTTAAAATCTTTTACCAGCCATGCATGCTTCATATATTATTATTGAAGCATGCATGACGGGCTGAAATTATTAAACACACGCCACTGACGCGCGTATTAGGATTTGCTGATCTGATCATCGGTCTGCCACGCACACGGTCATACGGATATTTTCTATTTGCCGTATATTAAAAATACTGACTGCAAAAATGTCAGCGGAGCTTCCGAACCTTCATGCGAAACTGAAATTTTTCTCGATTTTTCACTTCTTTGAGCCTTTTATTAAAAGCCCCTATGCAGCACATACGTTTCTTAGAAGAGTTTCATCGTATTCCATCGAGGACACACCAACCTCCGAAATGCTGCGATCTGTCAATGCAAGTAGAGGAAATGAAAAGTACAAAGACCGGCTGGGCATGGAGATGCGCTTCTAAGAAACCTCTAAAAAAAATTATAGAAGAGCCAAACACCTTGTCCAAAAACGATTAATCCAAGCGTGAATACTTTTCTCGAGGGAACGGTATGTCGGGTCGCGCTCAATGACGTTCTATCCATAATTCTTTGCTTTGTAATGCAAATGAAGGTGACTGATGTTATTAAGCATTTAACGAATTAACCTCACGCACGCACACACGCACGCACAGCGGAGAGGGTTTAGAGTCGTTAAATACTGTGGAAATGACGAGCCGCGGGTCCAAATCTGTGCAAACACACAACACGCAGAACGGCCGTTTTTAGGGCCAGGGATTCTCACAGACAACCTCAACGCAGTGAATTCAGGGTAACGCCGTTTTTATTTGTATTGAAAGAACCGAGTTTCAGAAAAGCGAAAGACGAATTACGACGAAACAATGTGAAACGCAAGACAAATTAAATATATTGGTAGTTGGAGATGTGTGCGGCAATGCTGATAGAGAATGTGTATTCCACAGTCGGTGTTGATCAGACCAAGCGCAAGGTTATTTCCAAAGTCAAAGCATGGAAAAAAAAGTCGGACAGTTTACGTTTCGATCCTTGGATTGGATCCTCTTCATGAATTTATTTCAGATCTACAGGAGTGAAATAGTATGACGTTTAGAAATTAGAAACAATTATGTGTGCGCAATTTTGATATAATATATGTGATATGGAGTTCTTAAGCTTAGGTAAATGTATTAGTTATACAATAAAAATGTAATAGTACAGAGTATAACCATGAATGTCGATACATGTGTATGGTGTGTTATGTTTTAATTAGTGTTAATGGATAAAGTTATAAGACTAACCGTGAAGCGAAGAATTCGCTTCGGATTTTATTATTTAATGTTTTACGGATTTTAACGGATTTTATTATTTAATGCTTAGAAGGCAAATAGACGGTTTTGTCTATTTCTATTGGAGGTGGACATGCTATATGGTGGACATGCTATATTGTTCAGTCACGGTTCGGGTTGTGGAATCAGTCGGACCACTTGTTATTTTCCAATCGATGAGAGAGAACTCGTTAAGTAGCGAGATATTATAACTGTTAGAATGATTTGTCGAGAAGGCGCTGTTAGTTTATTTATCACAATTTTTATTAATGAGTTTTTATTGATAAATATGAAGTTTACCTATCGAAAATCAAATGGAGTGTAAGAATTCCGAAGCACAGAGATAATAAAATTTTTCGAATACGCGACTTAACTTAGTGATTCGGTGTTGTGTGTTTTGTCTCCGAGAAGTCGGGAGACACTGGCTATTGTTGGAGCGGTGATGAGCGAAGGGAAATGGATGTTGTGGTAGTGCCGTGTCAAAGGCGGGAACATGTGTCAAAATTGAGAGATGGTTAGTTTGTGTGTGATGTCAATGCGTATAATCTTACCTTGAGTCGAGAATTGTAAAATTGAGGATGTATGGTAATATTTGTCTATGGTTAAAATATTTATATAATAGAATTGTAAATGGAGCTAAGTTTTTGTATGTCAGTTCTAAAGTTTATGGAGTTGGGATGTTCTTTTATTTGGATCGTCTCCAAGATGATCTAATCTCATCTTATCTCTCATGAATAACAGTCATCAATCAAACTTTCTCGTTTTTAAAAAACAATCCACAACTTCTAATCACACATGCCGATAAAGAACCTCAACCCTAATTATGAATCGAACTGACTACAACACCAAAACGCTGAACCTACTCGCTGATTCCTCGACTTACAAATTGGCTGACAAAAATCCAATAAACAGCCTACGTAAAGGAATAAACAATATCCTTTTCAGATGGAAAAGGTTGAATCATTGATGAATCAAATTCATCCATCCTTTGGTGGAGGACACTCGATCAAAAGAGGAGCACTCCACCAAAGGTGGAAACTCGGAGGTAAAAACCGGTTAACGGAGAGCCTGATTAAAAAGTTGACAATTTATTATGGTTGGTCAATCAGGAGAAATATCAATTCCATCGAAGATATGAGAAAAGCTGTCATGGCAACGCTAGATCACTATAGTTCGAGCGATAAATCTCCGCGGCACAAGAATTGTCCGTCTGGCGCCGACAGCTGGTGTGAATGGCGCGAAGTTGAAGCCACGAATTCTCTTGCATCTTTCAAACATCCTGCTCGATTGATTGACAAAAATGTGGAGAAAACTATTCGTCCAATCTACGGGGAACTTTCGAACGATAATGTATTGACGCGATGCTTAGGCGGGCATACGCAAAATTCAAACGAATCGTTCTATTCTACCGTCTGGCGCATAAACCCAAAACACCTCAATTCTGGCAAAAAAATCATTCAAATTGCTGGATATATGGCTGCAGGAATGATCAACGAACGATATTCTGCAGTTTAAAATGTTATACAGCTGCTCGATATAAAAATTGGCCAAATTAGCGAGATATTTGCGATTAACATTGATACCCAACGAATCGAGAGGGACAATCGGCGTACGTCCTTTTCCAGCAAGGAAGCTTTCACGGCCCGTAAACTCGATTAACTCCATCAAAACGAGTTTTTTGAGGAAGGAGAAGGTTTACTTTATGGCGCTGGAACAGCTGATTAGCACATGATAACCGTAAGTAGCCGTAAAATAACATTTTTCTTGACCGAAAACTTCAAAGCCCCTTTTCTCGAGTTTTCGTTTTTACGATTTTTCTAATTTGACGTACCTGATTACAAAAAACCGGCCAAGTGCGAGTCGGACTTGCGCACGAAAGGTCCCGTACCAAAGGCCGAAAAACAAAGTTTATTGTATGAGAGCCCGCCTTAATTTTCAATTGAATTTAAGCTTTATTATTTGTTGTTATAGCGGCAGCAGAAATACATCATATCTGAAAATTTCAACTCTCCAACTATAACGGTTCATGAGATACAGCCTGGTGACGGACGAACAGAGGAGCGAATACAATAGGGTCCCGTTTTACCCTTTGGGTACGGAACCCTCAAAAACTAGTAGTCCAATCGAAACGAACCAAAGCTTGTTGGCTTCAGTATCGTTTTATTTTTTATTTCAATTAAAAACATTGTGAAAGTAAAAGTTCTAAACAATTTTTTTAGCAAGTTGAAATTATTTTTTTTCACAAAAAGCACATTTTCTACTTCAAACCAGAGAAAACATCCAAATTACAAACTTTTAAAAGTTTTTTTAGTTCATATAGAAGACAAATATGTCAATTAAAATGGTTTTTGTTTTTTTTTGTTTCAGATGAAAATTACGAGTTCCAGTTGTCACGCCGCATGGAAACAGCAGTGGCACAAATGTACATAAAAATCGGTTGCCTGTTGGTATTTTTCTTTTGAAAAAATTGTTTTCTTATGTTCAGACATGTAATAAAATAATCGGAAAATTTCGCTCAACTTGCTTTTTTTAAGCCCGAAAAAAAATCCTCAAAATACCGATTTTTCGAACCAGCTAATTCAGGATCCCGCCTTAATTCGTCTCTTTCATCAGTGCAATATTACTCTGATCACAAACAATAAATATAACATTCTATCAATCACTGGCTCCACTAAAGATAAAATAGGTAACAATGAAAAATCCAATTTAATGTACAAAATCGATTGTAATAATTGCGAAGCTACTTATATAGGCCAAACTAAAAGATACTTAAACACACGAATAAACGAACATAAAAATACTTTTAATCAGACAGAATTCGAATAGCCCTAGCGCAACATAGCATTGAAACATAACACACTTTCAAATTTGTCGACGTAAAAATTTTAAACAATGAAAAAAGGCTAAAAAACAAGGTTAATCTTGTTACTCCATAAACCGAACTCCATAAGCTTTAGAACTGATATACAAATACTTAGCTCAATTTACAATACTATTATATAAATATTTTAACCATAGACAAATATTACCATACATCCTGAATTTCACAATTCTCGACTTAAAGTAAGATTTTACGCATTGACATCACACACAAACTAACCATCTCTTATTTTTTACACATGTTCCCGCATTCTTTGACACGGCTCTGCCACAACATCCATTTCCCACGTTCATCACCGCTCCAACAATAGCCAGTTTCTCGGAGACAAAACACACAACACCGAATCACTAAGTTAAGTCGCGTATTCGAAAAATTTTATTATTTCTGTGCTTCGGAATTCTTACACTCTATTTGATTTTGAATAGGTAAAATTCATATTTATTAAAAAAAAAACTAAAAAATAAAAATTGTGACAAATAGACTAATAAAGCTTCCTCGACAAATCATTCTAACAGATATAAGATCTCGCTAGTTAACGAGGTCTCTCACATCCACAACTCAAACCGTGACTGAACAATATAGCATGTCCACCTATATTGCTCCAATAGAAATAGACAAAACTAAATAATTAAATCCCGAATGAATTCTTCGCTTCACGGTTAGTCTTATAACCTTATCCATTAACAAGAATTAAAATATAACTCACCATACACACGTATCGACATTCATCGTTATTCTCTGTACTATTACATTTTTATTATATAACTAATACAGTTACCTAATCTTGAGAACTCCATATCACATATATCATGTCAAAATTGTGCACACATTATTGTTTCTAATTTCTAAGCGATATACTATTTCACTCCTGTAGATCTGAAATAAATTCATGAGGAGGATCCAAACAAACCCAAAGATCGAAACGTAAACTGCCCGACTCTTTTTTCCATGCTTTGATTTTTTCCTGATCGAAGCCGAGTCTGTAATACACATACCAAATTGAATATACGTCGAAGATCGAAAAAGTACATCTTTTTTTTTTCGAAGCACTGTAAATCCGAAACTAAAGCTTGAAATGAAGAAAAGTTATTTTTCTTTTCCGTATTTTTTTTGCCCATTTTTCATAACCCAACTATAAAGTGCAGGCGCCATAGATACTGTAATCTCCGTAAAGGTATGAACAGATAAATCAAAGTATTGAAACTTCTTAACAAGGTCTCGCCTCTTGAGACGACCCAAGTTTCGATTCCTACGAAAGAAGTACCCTGGTGACCTGCCAAATTTTGGGACAACCATTGGAACAACCAGTCATCAGAAGCACCAATGTCCGGAGAATACGGCGGATGCGGTAGAATATTCCATTTCAGCGTTTCAAAATATCTTTTTTACGACTTTTGCGAAATGAGGCTAAACGTTGTCATGCAGAGCAATAACATTGTCATGTTATTGCATTGTCATGTTTCACTCATATACCGGCCATCTTTTTTAATACATGCCTCAAACGAGTCAGGTGTAGTCTATACCGATCCTCCATAATGGACACGCCAGGCTCTCGCTTTCAATTCACTATCTTCCAATTTCTCTGGCTGTGCAGTTAGATGCTTGTCTTCAACGCTGAAGTCACCGGTCTTGACGCGTCGGAACCATTCTCTATATGGTGTAACGTTTGGCCCCTATATACAAGTTTTCCAGACGCTTGCGCTACACGGTTCTCTCATTTAAAGCAGAAAGGCGTAACTTCCAGCAAATGCTGCGTAATTAATATAAAAATTCACATTTTCAACACAGTAAGTAATAATGTTTTTACTACAACTCCAAGCAATATAAACTGAATGTTGTTGAAAGATGACTAACCACTCTGAAACCACTGAAATCAGCTGTCACTATAAGACATTCATAGCAACCAGAGCCACCTTTTCAATAACAGAACAAATTAATTTGTATTCTAATTATGCATAATTATTGGGAGCAGTGCGACGTGGCAACATTTTTCGAAAAATGTCTCCTTCGCGTCCAATACATGATTATACGGGGTCGGGAAGATTAGAGCCGCGTACCGATCATGAGGTTGGAGAATTCGGGGGTAATCGCTTCGACGAGGGGTGGAAACGGTCCTTCTTGCAAGAAGCGGCAAGGACCCGTCTGTATTTTAGGGACGATCTTTTTGGCATATACACTAGGTCTCGTAAAACGAGTCAACCAATTACAAAACTCCCGCAAAACTTTCTTTAGTAGGAAATCTCATCTCTCTAACGCCATCTAGTGTAACCAGATCAGACTTATACAACGCAAGATACAGATAGCAGACACCATCAATTGCAATAATGATAGAGTTTTTTTACGAGACCTAATATGAGAATCGCGTTATGAATTTTCCTTAATTAATCGGTAAAAGAATTGATCTAATAAAATCTATGATCTGAATTAAGGAGAGACCATGATCTGAATTCGACGGATTCTGCCAGGCGACTGACATTCGGTAAGTCTTTCTCAAAATCAAAATAAGGAGGGGTTTGATTGAGGGAGATGGAAATTGGGCCTAGCATTCACATCGCCTATGATTCTTCATAACGAGGGAAGATTCTACGTATACAGCTTTAATTCAGAGGATCGGTCTTGCCTTCGATCATTCATTATATGGAGCGGTATACTCAAAAGAATAGGGAAACCTTTGTCCGGTATTTCGGCAAAATAGAACAGGAAAATTAAAGAGTATGTCGACGTTTGGTCTTGTTACTTTACGAGGGGGGACGCAAAAAAAAAACGGGAGTTTCGGCACCGCGGGAATTCGGGAACCTCTTTATTAATTAATTGTAATGTAGGCTGATAATTTTCCCTTTTTCCTTTCCCACAGTCTGGGAAAAGACTCCACTGTCTCCACAAAACTTTCATACAAATATTAAAAGAGTCCTAACATTCCTCCCGCGTACATTTTTTATTGTCACCGCCCGATGCAGCTGCATTCGTACTAACGTCGGCCCTTCACCAAACTTATCGCTTCCACCCCACCGCGGTCCCAAATAGAATAGTCAAATACTAGCTTTCTGAATTGTCAGGAAATCATCCTCTAGTCTTACCTCTTCGGAAAACCCCGACGCGAAGAACGCGTCAAACGTCATGTCGGCCCTTCCTCCCACTGTTTATAATTCCCCACGCTCCAGCCTTACAAGTTGCCTCCGTTCTAGGCTAAGTTAGACAGTAAGTCATAAAATTTATAAGACGCTGAGTCTCTGTCCGTCTAATAAACGTATCTCAAGTAGCTCAAATTCGTGTTTACCGAGTTGATTTATCCTACAACCACGTTCTGTAGCGAGTCAGGCACTTCCTTTTAATTCAAAATTGACAAACTCTTCCTAACCGACGTCACATAATATTTTCACACCAAATTCTGATCACCTTTAAAGTAATCTCTCTTGACGACAACACAGCTCTGCTTACGATCCGTCTATTATTAAAAACATTGATTAGATTCACTTATCGTCATGTTCTTCAGGCCTTCCAGAGACTTTTGTTTAACCTCCACAGTAGCACAACACTGTCCTCTGATGCGGCTTTAGAGTCTAGGGAACAATAAGATATCACAGGTGCCAAATCACTATCGAAAAAATGTCAGGATCCTCTTTGATCTGATTTTGAATCTCAATACAGGCCTGAAGGCAACGCTCGCTTTACTCGCCTATGAGGAGTCGAGGGACAAATTTGGCTGCAACTCTTCTCACGTGCCAATCTTCGGATAATTATTTTGTAAATTGAACTCCATGATATTCCAGACACCTGACAAAGTTGATCAATGGTTCGGCGACGGTCCTCACGAACAAGAGCATTGATTTTGTTGGCGTGTTTGTCAATTCTTGACGTTGAGGGGCATCTCAACGGAGTTGGTCGCCAATTGATATTTCTTCATTTTTTAATCGTGAAGACCACTCGTACACTCTAGATTTACGTAGAGCAGCATCCCCATAAGCAGTCTCAACACATTAAGGACCGCAAAGAAATCTGTGACGCACGTAGGTCCGCACGTTTCGTGATCCATCCGTAAGACGGAACCCGAAACACGAGAAAACTCGTGAATGATCCTTAATGATTACAATAATTTCCGCTGGACATTTCCCCAACAGGAAAAAAGATTTCACAGTCGCGCGTGGTTCGTGACAATCGAGCATCACATTTATGGCGAAATGGGAAAAGTTGTTTCACTAAAAAAAATTCCCACAGACGAACCGATGTACTTACAGCGACAGGATTTCACACACTAACCCAAGAGACGGGTCCGTACCGAACACCTGGTCGAACAATGAGTTTGCCACTCTCCCTCCCGACGGCAGCCTAATACCCGTTACTCTGGAGTCCTCCTCGTATACTGGCCATAGCTTTTCTTATCATGAGATTTTATGCGGTGCACAAAGAGACAGTTTCTTTTTACGATTTAAATGAGTTTTTTTTGCATTTTAGGCAGCCACATCGGATCCGCAATATTAATTTTTTTTTTTTATGCATTAGCTTTAACGAGGATATGTTGCACAATCTTTGAGTGAGCCGACTACTTTCCACGATCAGGCCCTTATTGATAATTTCAGACAGGTTGTCCCTTGATGCACTGGTGAAGATGGCTGATCCCATCGTCCATTCCGCAATGCAGAATATCCCGAATTTGCCCGAACCAATAACCGCTGTTGCAGCAGTTTCTTCTCCGTACTCGAGGCCTCAAACACCACCTCCGATGCGTTATTCGAAAATGACCGAACTACGATCCGCTATAGCTTTCTGTGTCAAAGAACTGGTTGAGGTGAAAAAGCAACAACAACTATTGAACGGTTACGGAACTGGTCACGAATACTCATGAGCACTCACGTTCTAAAAGCCGCGAAAGGAGACGACAAGGATCGAATCAGGGAGGAATATGCTACTACCAGCGACAATTCGGTCGTCACGTCAAATAATGCACCACGCCGTGCACTTGCACTGTCCAGCCAAACCAGGGAAACTAGGCCCGCTATCGCACGTACCGCGGTAAACGATGACAGCGTTTTGAGCACCGCGACCTCCTTAAGCATTATCTAACTCCACTTTTACGACAGACGCACCAACCAGCGATATTGGGTCGACTCGGGATCCGTCGTCTCTCGGTTGCCAACCAAATTCTTCGAAGAACGTCCACGGAACACCGATTTGACTCTATTCACAGCAAATTCGTTGCCAATTCCAACCTACGGTCTACACACCGGGGGAGTCGACCTGGGATTACGCCGATAATTCCGCTGGTCCCTCATTGTCGCCAGCGTCCCGGAAGCCACCCTGGGGCTTATTATTTTCTTATCGAATACCATCTCTTGATCGATCTCAAAAACTGGCCGACACAGTTTCGTGGAGGACGCTATCGGCGCAACCTTCGAACAAGAGGAGGGCGGATCCTGGAGACCGATCGGTTGCTTCCCCAGGAAGCTAACCGACACAGAAACACGATACACTATCTACGACAGAGAACTACTGAGAATCTTCGCTGCAGTGAAATATTTCGCACACCTCCTGAGGGCCAAAATTTTACAAGCAGAATCGATCACAGACCGGTGATTTACGCTTTCGACAAAAAACACGAAAAGGCGTCTGAGCGACAGCTCCGCCAACTCGACTACATTTCACAATTCTCGAGAGATGTGGCCTACGTCAAGGGCGATGAGAATATATCTGCGAATACGCTTTCACAAGTCATCACGATCGACATGCTCACAGCACTGGACCTGGACACGATCATTCAAGGATTCAAAGACACCAAGATGGATTTGGAACGATGATCTTCAAAAGCTCCTCGAGAACAACGAATCGGCAGTGAAACTAAGCAGGTTATAAATCGACAACAACGCAATTTATTGTGATGTGTCCCCAGGCATTGTATGGCTATATCTACCGAAACACTCCGCAAGACCAATATACGTCTGGCCTTGCATAAAAAAAGCATAAAAATACGTCTGGCATAAAAATACGTCTGGCCTCGCATAAAAAAAGACGTTGTCAACCGTGAATGTCTACGTTGTCAACGATCAAAGGTGCAGAGACACACTCGTTAGCAGCCAAAGCATATCGATGTCCCTCATGTTCGTTTCAAGTACACCCATCTGGACACCATCGTTCTGCCAGAGCACACAGGTTTTAAGTACTGCCTCACGATCATCGATCGGTACTCGAGATGGCCAGTCTTCAGCTCCTCTGAAAGACGTGACTTCCGAAACATTGACCACTGCACTGTTCGATCACTGGATCGCTCATTACGGTACGCCAACGACGATAACATCCGATCAGAGGTTCCAATTTTAGTCAACTTTATTCCAGGCATTGGGAAAGATGATCGAACCGGAAAAGCATCGAACATCTTCGTACCATCCTCAATCAAGCAGGACCATCGAACGATGGCATCGAAGGCTGAAAGGCGTTAAAAAAGACCCACGAGCGTTACAAAAGACCCACAAAGTTCGCCGGCGGAGGGGCTCAACCGAACCACATTGAGACTACCCGGAGAATTCTTTCTGAACGCGGAATCCGTTGCAGACTATCAGATATTTCTTGAGGAAGATTGTGAGTTTAGGAGAGGAATAAGACGAACTCCGACGGTTTGTCACGTCGAATCGAAGATTTTCATTAACAGAAACCTTCACACATGTAGTCACGCCTTCATTCGAAGCGATCATGTCGAGGCTCCGCTTGAACAACCCTATCGGGGACCTTACAAGATCACCAAAAAAATCAACGCCATCCTCTTCGAGCTCCACGTCGACGGAACACATCAAAAAACAAACATCGACCGATCAAAGCCTGCTTACGTCGGTAAGACCGATGCCCACGTGGTAGCCGAGCCAACAACAGCTTATAGGGTTGTGAAAGGAACCCCGTCAGCTTTCAGTGAGTAGAAGTGGGCATGCACCGCAAACGTTCCTGTAAAAGCGTACCCAAAACGTACCAAAAAGCAAGTCTCGTTCCCACTACAGAGCAAAAAGACTTTGGCCATTGTATAGCCATTCGGTTGCTCTCGCGGACAAAAGACTGATGCATCGACACTGGGAAATGAGAGAAACAAAAAGTGCTGGAACAACTGAGTCATCACCTCTCTCTCTCTCTCTCCCTCGCTTCCTCTCTCACCATATTACATCTCTATCACAAAAAGTAAATCGATCTCTCTTTAGGCTGAAGTTTCATAAAAACTCCTTATCAACGAATCTGCGAACTGTTGTTTGGTGTACCATGACGTAACAGATGAATTAAATATAGTATTGCAGCGATTAATTAATATGTGCATACGTTTTATCTTTAATCCAAAACGTGATGAACACATCACACCGTATCGACATCGCTTGAATTGGTTGTTAGTAAAAAATAGAAGGCTTTATTTTCTAGGTATAATAACCTATCGAATACTGTATATGGCATGTCCGGCCTACCTTCGAGAAATATTTTTCTTATGCACCAATACGACCAGAAGCTAAATAAGACTACCAACATCTACATTTGTTATTCAAAATCATCGGACTGTGGTAATGGAACGCTCTTTTGCACTGTCAGAAACATGAAATCGGCGATGGCCCGCCCGTAGTGGCCCAAAGCACTGCTCTTCGAAATTCTTCGCGCGGACCGATCCTGTCTTTGAGGTTTGCCCAGTTCAACGCAAACTCGCTCCTAGCTTACATAGATCAAATCCGGTTGAAGGTGCTTACGCATAGATTTCATGATGTGTCGATCGCTGAGACGTGGCTTCACCCTCATGTCGATGATGCGCTGATCAAGATCGATGGTTATTTTATTTTGCTTTATGATATGGAGGGTGAAGAGGGCGGCGGAATAGCGGTATACGTTCATGGTTCTTTGAAGGCACGGATCCTCTCTGCTACTCCGAAGGCCTTCTTTAACGCTCCGGAATATATGTTGATAAAGATTTTTCAGGAGGGCTCTGATTCCTTGGTCTTGGGGTCGGTATACAGGCGTTCGAAAGGTCTTTTGTTAGACGCTTTCATTGCGGATTATTTGCAGTTCTCTCATGCCTACAGCAATGTTATAATGGCGGGAGATTTTAATTGTAGTCTACTGAGCAATAATTTTGAATCTAGATATTTTCACGATCTTTCTTTTTCATCTGCTGTCCACATTCTGAACACGGGTGCATCTTTCCACACCGCTTCTTGTGACTCTTGGCTGGACGTTCTGTTGGTGGACGATCTGTCCAAAATAACAGCTTTTTCAAGGTCGTCGTGTCCGTTTATCAACGGTCATGACTTGCTTGAATGTTCCTACAAGTTCGGGATGACTGATTGTGTTGCTCAAGTTCTTAGGAGACGTAGCTTCCGCTTTTAAACCAAGAGGTTATGCTGTTACTGTTGAGCCCCTCCTGGGTGCTTCTGATATTGCAAACAGCGTGCTCACGGTGGAGAGCCTGGAGACAGAGGTGAGGGAACTTTCTGAGGTTCTCGTGCGCGCTATGGATACTCACGCACCGTTCAGGTCGTTTGTGGTGTCTAGGTCACCAGCTCCATGGCTCACCGATGACCTTAAGCTCCGTATGCTTGCCAGAGACCATCTGTATCGTTCTGCAAAATGTGCAGGTAATCACTTGGGCCTTGCTCAGTATAGAGAGCTTAGAAACGCTCTTACCAGTGACATTCGGAAGGCTTGGGATGAGTATCGCCTCGCGCGTCTGGGCTCTATAAATGATCCGTCAATTTTGTGGAGGGAGTTAAGAAGACTGGGGTTAGTAAAAACTTCGTCAGGCTCTCCTTTAAACTTCCTTGCCCCGGATGCACTGAATGCTTTTTGTGTAGCTGTTTCCACGGCTACGGTCGCCTCGGACACCTTGTGCGCATTGTCTGAGCCTCGTGAGAGTCTGGCATTGTCTGGAAATTATGATCGGACTTTTTATTTTTCCCAAATCAATGCGGCCACTGTGCGTAAGCATTTGAACTCTCGTGGCCCATCGTCGCTTGCAGATGGCCCGGATGGAGTGTCCCTTTTTAGTTTATGCAATGCTCCTCCACAAATAGCGGAACGTCTGGCTAGTATCTTTAATAACTGCATTAATGTGTGTACTTTTCCATCGGATCGGAAAAAGGCTTTCATTCGCCCGCTGTTAAAGATAAAAACCCCTGTGACTTCTTCTGATACACGGCCGATTGCAAATCTATCTGAGATCGCCAAGTTGTTTGAACGCACCATGAAGGATCAAATCTTAGACTACATAGTTCGCAATGGCTACATGGATCCGATGCAGTCCGCTTATCGAGTGGGTTTTTCGACTCGGATGGCTCTGATTAAGATTCTCGAGGACATCAGGCGGGAAATTGATGCCGGTAAACTGACCATCTTGGTCTTGTTTGACTTCTCGAAAGCGTTTGGCACCATACTTCATCAGCGGTTACTTACGAAACTTAAATTTAATGCGGTCTTATTTAACTGGGAGGTCACAATCTGTTCTGGATTTGCAAGGCAGGTGTTCGTCGTGGCTTGAAACTAATCAGGGGGTACCTTAGAGTTCCGTACTTGGTCCCCTTTTGTTCTCTCTATTTATTAGGGATATATCAGATGGGTTGAAGTTTCCGAAGCATATTGTTTTCGCTGATGACACTCAAATTTATAGGCATTGCCAGCCTCACGAGCTGAATGATTCCCTGCGTTTAGTCAATCATGACGTCTGCGCCATTCATAGTTTCGCAGTGGCAAATGCGTTGGTACTGAATCCCTCCAAATCCAAAGTTATGATAGTGGGCAGCAATGCGCGAGTCAGAGCTTTGGATTTAAGGAAGTTGCAACCCATAATGCTAAATGGCACCCCTATGGCTTTCGTTTCCGAAGTTCGGAATCTAGGTTTGGCAATGAATTCGACTCTCACGTGACACAGGCATATTTACGCATGTTTCGAGCATCAGCCGTGGCGTACACTCCATTTTGCACAAACTAAAATATCATAGGAACGCCATTCCCTGGTTATTGAGTGCTAGGCTTGTTTTCGCCTTAATATTTCCTAAGATCGATTATTGCTCGGTAGTCTATGGGGACCTTACCGAGGTCTTGAGTGTAAGGCTTCAGAGACTCCAAAATTGTTGTACGAACTTCGTGTTTGGTTTAACCAAATACCAGCATGTGACGCATTATAGGCGGCAACTGAAATGGCTGTCAGTGAAAAATCGACTCGCTTATTTTTTAGGGATTCTTGCCTTCAAAGTGATGTATGGTGACGTTCCGCAATATATCGATGACTTGTTTCTGCTCGATCGTCACGAGCTGCGTAGGTCTGTCAGGCGCCCGGTCACGACTTTTTGTATCCCTCCTAGTAGGATATCTGCCCCTCAGAAGTCTGTAGTGGTTGCAGCCGGAAACTTGTGGCACTCTCTGCCGGTTAGGGTAACTGGAGCGAGGGATATTGGCTCTTTTAAGCGTTTTCTGCATGAGTTCTTGCTGCAGTCGGAGCTGGACAGCGAGTGATGCGTTTTTGTAAAAGAGCGAATGGACGGATGAAAGACGGATGGATGGGCGTCTGTATAGTCTTATGCGTTTTTTTTTTATTAAAAAATTCAATTTTTGTTGGTAGATGCGTTTATCTGTATCTTCTTTTATTGTTATTATGGTTATCATTATTATTATTGCTATAATTTCTTTTAACTTTTTGTTAGTTTAAGTTCGTATTCATCTGGTATTTTGCCTTATACAGTGCAACCTTAATATAACGACTTCCTCGATTTAACTAATTCTTCGTAATCCCCTTGAACAAACCTCAGATCAACGAACTACTCGATATAACGAATATTTTCTTGCAACCTCCGATTTGTTAAATCGAGGTTGTAACAGTAAACTGCAGAAGCTAAATTCATGTATCAGGTTTGTGTTCAATTTAAGACGAGATGTTCATATTACGCCGTACCGCCTGCGATTAAGTTGACTGTCTGTTAAGGCTCGGCGAATCTACGTTCAAGTGATTTTCGTTTACGTTATGCTTGATGATTGTGTCCCAACATATATACAGGATTTGTTTAATTTGTTTCACGTAGTCGAGTCAAGAACGTCGAGATAACAGTATTGCGTACGGAAATGTACCGGATTTTTTTCAATATATCAGCATTTTATTTGTTGCACTCCCTACCAGTGCAATTAACCAGTTCCCCGTCGCTGTCAGTTTGCAAGACTAGGATTCTCGACTATTTAATTCGATCCGACACAGTAAGATGTTGAGACTTGAGATTTTTAAGAAAAAAGCATAAGTGGCATTTGCTGGTTTGAGTTCCGACTTGAAGGTTGAACTGGAAATCATCATTTTCATTTCAAGGATTATCCTTAAGACAAATTCATCGGTTTATTTGCGTTTTCTAGTTAGTATATTCAGTATTTAGTTACAAGTAATGCTCTCTCGTGCTATTGGAGAGGGAGAAAAAACCAGCATGTGATTACTTTTGTCATTCTCTCTTATAATTGCCTCAAGGTAAAATTGTACCACGGCATAATAAAAACATATCAATCAATCAATCAATCTCTCTCTCTCTCTCTCTCTCTCTCTCTCTCTCTCTGTATCCCTCGTTGGCAGACGAGGGACGCGGACACGATCTTAAGCTTAACGGGAATGCTCACGCGAGGGAAGGAATGACCTAGTTTTGGGCTATTAATGCATTTTTATTACGGGGAAAACGAGTGAAAGAGATCATTGAGATCCACTACATTGGAACGCGTTTTTTTTCACGCGAAATCTCTAATGCAAACGAGGGCTCAAAGGCTCGATAAAGAGGTATTTGCAATGCAAGGACGAGAGACTTACGGGGCCGAATCTCTGCTAGAACCCAAAAACATTCGTGGCTCCGGTACTCCCTCTACCATTTTCTCACACTTCAATCAGTTTAAAAAGGAAGAAACTGAAAAAATAAATCTATTGAGACTCAAATAAAATAAACGACAAAAAGGAGACTCGCTATATAAAACTAAAATTCGAAATTCGCAGTGTCTTCTACAATGATTCGTTTATCGCTCGAGCACTTTAACGCTAATTGACGAATTTTCCGGCTTCTGTCGCGTGCTCGCCGAAATTTGTCAAAATTCGATACCGGATTTGGTAGGACGTCGTGCGAGGGCAGCACCACCACGGGCGGCAAGGATAACTAACGGGAACAATCGATAACATTCGCTAGGGCAGAGTGTTAATGGGTAGGACTGGGGAGTAGGGCTGTGCCTGATCCTTCTGAATTGCCGGGAACGACGTAATATTGGTAAACAACAATTATAGGATAAACAGATTGATGAACAATGGGAGGGTACTGAAGGAAGTGGCGGCAACAAAATAGTTAAATATTAGTGCGAAAATACTCCTTTTACGATCTAAAGGATAGGTCAATCTCTCTTAAACTGCGTTCAGGTTCTTAGACGCTTTAAAACATGTTGTTTAGACAATGATGTCGAAACAAAATGATCTTCTTGTCCGAACAAGACATTGAATATCTCGGGGTAAAAAAAGGCGTATACCACTTTACTAAACGCGAATTGAAGCCGCTTCACTCCTTCGCCACGATGTCACGTAAAGGGTAATACAATCGATACAAAAAAACAAGTTGATTGAGATACGAAATGCAACAAGCGTACGAAAAAGTCATCCGTATTAAAAATGTTATAGATCACCACTTGTTAGTTCTTATTTCACCATCAATACAATAACGAAAATTCAATATCATCAAATCAGTGCCCTCATCATTTAAAACTATTTAAAGAGTTGGAAATCAAACTCATGTAAACAATTTCATACGAATTTCAGCGAACATTTCTTTGTTTAGAGATTATACCAAGATGGTAGATAAAGATACATTTATGATAGTGCTATGATTATCCTAAATCGTGAGCTACCAGACAATTATTACAGCCATTACAGCCATACGCGGATTACACAAACGATTCATTACTACAATTCGTTTGTAATGCCGACATTAAATGAATGCGACTTGCAAGTGTTAAATATACACAATTTTATTCAGTTCACGTTAGAAGATTTCACAGCGCTTTACATCATTATGAAAACTCATGGCCTCCGGATGGATCCCGATTCGAGAATCAGCGTCAGTTGACGTTTCGCAGACGTTACAGCCTGCATCAGCAGGGCGCAGAGCTTCGATACTGAAGCTCTCGTGTTTCAGGTCTCCTTAACACTGATTCTCCACACGGCTTTCATCAGGAAGCCACAAGATTTCATAATGATGTAAAGCGCCGTGAAAGCCCCAAAACTAACGTTAAACGCCTTTATGGAGAGCCTATTTTGGGTTCTATTAATAACTTTTCCAAACTTAGAAAATCGCTGTACTTACAACTGTACTTATTTAAATTCGTAAAAAGGTACCGTGACCATCAAGTGGTGAAACCAAAACGTTTTCAATTAAAAAACCCCTTTCCAAGAAAACAAGTCAAATCGATCCTCCTTCAAGCTTTGTTGATCGATTCCTTGATTGACCTCCAACTGGTGAAGAAAAGGGCCATTAACCGGTTAGAGAGACGGCCATTAAGAGTTCCACAAGCTCCCAAAATTCACTTACTCCTTGTCAGGTGTTTGGAACCTCAACTGTGGGAAGATCTTCATCACGTTTCACACGAACAAGCAATCCATTTTGCACAACTGAGAAAGAGAATCGTATAATGAAATTTACCCAGCTCAACTCACAGACAAAAAATCCGGTTCCCATTCACACAGAAAAAAAACCTTAGTAGCCACAACCTTTCTACAGCCGAAACTTCGGTCCTCGCTAAGGGGAACAATTACGCCATCCCACCAAAGGATATTCCGATGAAGAAAAATATACCATAAGAATACCCAGTGGATACCAGCAACAACATCAGAAGATGGAGAACAAACATGTAAGACAACAAGGTAAGAACGCCTGGCCCTCGAGAAGTTGAAAAAGAATCAGGATATCTAAATAGGCTATCCTAATAGCCGATAAAGGGACTGGTACTGTGATCATGGACAAAACGGACTACCGCAACAAGATCTTGGAAATGTTCAAGCATACCGACACAAACAAACAAGCGTCACGTGATCCTACGTCAAGGGTAGCAAGGAAGACCGTTGCGCTGTTGTAGAAAGCTAAACGGCCTGATAATAGAATAACATTTCTTTCACCCCGTGAATCTTTATCGGCCAGACTCTATGGTCTCCCCAAAATTCACAAACGCAATACTCCACTAAGACTCATAGTCAACAACATAGGTGCACCTACGTGTCAGTTGGAGCCTTTTCCTTGAAAGCCACTCAAGAAACTTTTAGGTCTCAACAACTCTAGCGTACAAAATTCCCAAGACTTTGTGAATCAAATCAACTCCATTAAGGCACTGTCTAACGACATCCTAGTAAGCTTTAACGTAGTATCGAAAAATCGAATAAAGTACCTGCTAACCTATTGCCTCTTATAGAACACTGTCTAGCATCTACCTACTTCCAATTCTGGTCACAGTTTTGTAAACAGACATCGATCGCATCCGTGGGGTCACAGATCTCTCCGATCACTGTATCTTCATGGACAATCTTGAAAACAAAATCTTGCAAAAAGCTACCTGGTTTCGGTATGTCGATGACACCTTGGCCATCTGGAGTAACAGTAAAGAAACCCTCGACGATTTTCTAACCTGCCTCAGCTCCTAAAACCCTATCATTACATTCACCACAGAAGTAGAGCAGAACAACCAAATTCCGTTCGTGGACATGTTAGTTAAACGGAAAAACGATGGTACCGTGGCCCATGATGTATGCCGCAAACCATACATACCGATTTCTGAATCAGACTCTTCGGGGGACGAATTAAAACATTTGCGAAAAGCTCTGGGAGACAATGGCTACAAGTCAGGCGACAGCGAAAAAACCACGCGATGTCTGAAAGGAAAATTACCTGATATAGAAAATGCAACTGCACCTGGAAGAAAGCAAGACTATTACAAAGAACAGAGAACGGTTACAGCCGCTCTGCCATACCTACTAAGTGCTACCAACCACATAGGCAAGGTCCTTGGAAAACATAACGTACGAGTCATGTTCAAACTTCAAAAGAAGATAGCACAAGTTTCACTTGCTGCCAAAGAACAAAGACGACCGCTCAGTGCTCCAGAAGATTAGAGGATACCCTGCTCGTGAGGTAGAGTGTACATCAGAGAAACCGGAAGGAAGATAAGTACACCGATGAAAGAACATCAACACTGCATCAAGTACGGCCACATTGCGCGATTGGCCCTAGCCGAAAATTGGACGGAAACTGATCGTTCCATTCAGGTCGACAAAGAGAAGGCCTGGAAATCCGAAAACAGCCTGACAACCTTAAGCTATTAGTATTTTTGTCTGAAAACTATTTATGGAAACTCATTATGCTTGTGCAAACCCCTAAAAAGGTATTCTCGTTCGAGTCTCCAATCAATTGACAGAAAGCGAAGTTCTTCCTACCGCGAGTGTAAGGCATCGGAGAACGGTAAAAAACCTTCTTTTTTTTTAATGAACGACGATTAACAAGTTTGGGTACGAAATGTTCATCGCAAACCAAAAAGCCCAAATGGTGGTGCAGCTATTTATTTGTAATACTCGAATGTATGTGCATTGAAATGTAAGAAATGCTTATCAACTGGCCTGGTGTTCTGATACACATAACCTTGAATGCGAGCATTACGCCAAACATGCGTCCAAATAATGTGCAACGTACCATTTCGCTGGTGCTGCTGCTACAGTCATGCAGAATTAGCCGCGTTCATCGTGGGAGATCGCAAGTAAAAGAGTTATTTATACACCTAATAATATAACTTGCGTTCGTATTTAAGTCATAAGAGATACAACGATAAAACAGTACAAACTACGTCCAAATTAACTTTCGATCGATTTAGTTGTTTTAAAGTGTGTAAAACATTACGTTTTTGATAATCGAATTTGATGCAAAAAATAAGCACGACGAATCTGTCATCAAGTTAATCACTCGTTCTAGGGCATCTCGCTGTGAAACGAAGAACTTTATTATTAATATCCAACATAAACGCATGAAACGAAAATGAATAAATGAATTAAAAATCATGAGGAGCCTGAAAATCAATGCACCAATTATCCAGTTCTGAAATCTATCGACAAAGCTTCGAAGTATTGAAACTTTTATAAATACTTTGCTTATATTAAGATGTCTTTGAGACATCTTTAAATCTTCCTACGGAATGCACTTGATTAAATAAAGATAAATAGAGAGCTTACTATATCGAAATGTCATGTTCACGAAACATTTTTATTGAAGTGAATGGTCAATAAAACGATCTTCAATATTGAAGTAATCTTCAATTCTTGATTTCTTATGCGACAACGGATCGCCGTGTACTTGTTAAACGGACAAGAGAATGGAGGAGTCGAAGAAGATAGCGGGAGACTGATGTGTGAGTGAGAGGGCGTATCGCGGGAGCGATAAGGAGAGATATTTCCCTCTCGCTACACAGGGATTTTCAATCTGGAGGGCGCGCCCTCCAAGGGGTGCGCAGAGACCGGCAAAGGGGGCCGTGGGCCACTAAGCATTTACGCCATATGTACGTATTACACACAAACTTGGTAATATACATAGGTTTAAAAGTTACTGAAAACATTTACGAAAAAGAGTTTATTTTTGAATGTTGTCAATATTTGTCGATAGGCCTGCGTCCTCCGCCGACCCTGCGAGCTCTTTGTTGACAGTTTGCAATTATATCTATTATCAGGACAAGGGGGGCGCGGAAATTTTTGTTAATTAGAAAGGGGGCGCGTGATTAATAAGTTAGGGAACCCCTGCGCTAACACTTCGCACTCATTGGCTCTCGCTCGAGCGAGTGACAGAGAGTATCTCTCACTCTTTCTCTCTCGCCGTCATATGCGCGGACAGGGGTTCGCGTCTTCGTACACTGAGAAAACAGGGTTCTCGAAGTTCAGAATTAATAACACGATAAAAAAATAGCATGATATATCAAAAAGTATCGAATGAAAGATAAAAATGGTAATTATGGCATGTAAGTAATAATGAAATTTTAATTTTAATTTACGATATGGCATGTAAGTTGATACAAATGATACATTTTCTCGGCATATTCTTATTTTTTGTAGTATGCCAAAAATATGTTTCCCACGTCATTGGAACAATTAGTTTCCAGTATTCTACACAAAATACAATATTAAGAGTCACATTTTACTGATAACTTCGTAATATTTTTCGCCATACGCCTATGATTCATGCGTATAGTGACATCTATACATATATGTACAAATTTATGCTATGTGGATATCGAAACTTATGCTATGCGTATAGTGAACTCTACCCTCTGAGAATTTCTCGCTGTGTGCAATGCACATACGGTTCCGTCTCTGTATAAGAAAGTCGCAATTCGTCGATAGCGACATGGTTAGCGTGCGAGCGTTAGGTCGTAGTTGTATACAGGGTAGTTAGGTTCGAATTCCAGTATCAACGTTAAAATGTATTCACAGATAATTATTTCAGGACTACTGGAAACGATTAAATAATTGCAAAATATTGTTGAAATAGTTGTATGCATACTGTTAATAATATTAGAAAAAATGAAACATTAAGAATAAGAACACAAAATGGGAGTGGTCGATAAATTGCAAGAGACGTATTCACTTCCTACGCGTGTGAATTAAACACACACAGAGTTTTTTTACAAGTGGGAACCTAACAAATTTTATAGTTGTTTTCTTTTAGCGAAACCGGTTATTTTTTAGAAGCGAATAAGCCAATGTTAAAAAATATCTAATATACGAGGTTTGTTAAAAAAATTAGGTAACCGTTTCTATCGGAACATATTTACTTATTCGTCAATATCTACTTTGTCCCCTTCAAATGTTCTGGCCGCCCTTCCATGGGTCTTTTTAGTTTTGGGAATAGACAAAAGTTGCAGGAGGCCAAGTCCTACGAGTACGGCGGCACAGACATAACTGTGTTGTTATTCGCCGAAAAAATCACGAACAAGCAACGATGTCGAAAGTATATCGACAATCTTGACGAGCGTCGGTTCAAAGAAACTATTGACGGAAACTTGAACATCACAGGCATACTCGCTATGCGAGTTGTCGGTTTTTTGGATGAAAATTACGGATTCGAATATATTTGATGCTTTAATATTTTTCTTTGAAGCTGATATGGATAAGACTCTCGCGGTGGACGAGTCGAAAGCTGATGATCAAACTCAAATGATAAATGCTTTAGATGTCAAAAGAATCATATAACTGGCAATGGACATTCAATTTTGCTATCATGGGTGAATAAAATTGTAATTAAAATGCATTCTTTTTTGTACCTGATAAACCGAAGCAAGAATTACCGGAGGTCAAAACCAATTTATCCTGACGAATTGATTGCACAGAATGGAGTATTCTAGCAGATCGAATCTAACAAGTTTTAGCAGCATGGTAAAAATTGTAATTGCTTCCAATATTCGATTAAAATAATCCCTTATTGTCTAATGAGTAGAGAGAACAGCACCGACCAAAAAATTTCTTTCTTTCTTTTGTTTTTTCTCACATTCATTACCATACGTACCAAAAAGTATGTTTAGTGCAGCTTTAATAGTATAATAATATTTATTTTTCCAAAGTTGCCTCTCAAAGGATCGTATAGCAATATTGTCATTGACGTTAAGTATTTCCCATTAGACTTTTTTATCTCAAAGATAACTTTTGACAGGTAAACTCGTACCTTGTTAACTCGATGAGATTATCACGGTTTTTGGGGCCTCGTCGGGTCATCGCGGATCGCCGAAGATCCGAACTGTGTTAAAATCCATAACTAGCGATACAAAAATCTGATAAAATTTCTGAAGACTTTGAGGGCGCACCGTTAAGTTTGCAAAAATATTCAAATAAATATTGGATTTTTCATCACGAACACCTACACAAATTCTGAGAAACGAGACGAAAGAAAAATAGCTCGGGTCTTTGACATTCCACAACAACCAAACGAGGTTCGCCAGGAATTTCAAGTGTCTCGCTAATTCGATATTTCGGGTGGAAATAACATGGAAACTGATAGAAATTTTCATGCGAGTCGACGCGTCGATTGCGATTTAAAGCGTCGAAACGACGACGGAAAGTGTACGATACGTAAAGACCGAGTAAAATAAAATGTAAGTCGCATTCTCGCGAATATCGTAATTATTAGAAGGTATTGGTATTCCCCGAGTAGAAATAATGTTAGCACAGTTGGGTTAGACTTTAACCTGGAATTAATTATAGTCAGAAATTTTTTTACGCCAATGTTTAGGGGGTGTCATAAATAGCTTAAATCCAAAAACTCGACCAAACCTTTATTTTTTCATTTTTTTACAAAAATGATAAGAACCAATGTTGTTGCAAATATGATTCTCTACAACTTTGGTCCTCATAATTTTTATCGTTAAATCAATATTTACTGCAAAAACTGAAAAAAACTGCAAAAAGAAGTCAAAGTATAATTTCAACTGTATGTCGATTATTATCGAATTTTGCGGAAAAAAATATAGAAACAAAGTTATAGATCATTAAATTTCCTACAACTGTAATTCTTACGAATTTTTTCAGAAATCAATATTTAAGCTCCTACGCCTATAGTAAATGTACTGGGACCCAAGCGACCGGGTAGCCTGGGCGGCGATTGATTTTACGATAAAAATTATAAGAACCAAAGTTGTAGAGAATCAAATTTGCAACAACTTTGGTTCGTATCATTTTTGTAAAAGAATGAAAAATAAAGGAGATATGGCTAAAAAAAGATTTGACCTTTAAACTATTATAGCGGCTAACGCAGCGGTCGGACTTCCTCGAGTTTTTGGATTTAAGCTATTTATGACCACCCCTAAACATTGGCGCAAAAAAATTTCTGACTACAATTAATTCCAGGTGTCCCCCTATTTTTGAGCTAAACCGACTGGGCTATATAGGCGTAAGAGCTTAAATATTGATTTCTGAAAAAATTCGTAAGAATCAAAGTTGTAGGAAATTTAATGATCTATAACTTTGTTTTTGTTTACATATTTTTTTTCGCAAAATTCGATAATGATCGAGATACAGTCGAAATTATACTTTGACTTGTTTTTTGCATTTTTTTCCAGTTTTTGCAGTAAATATTGATTTTACGATAAAAATTATAAGCACCACAGTTGTAGATAATAAAATTTGCAATAACTTTAGTTCTTTCAATTTTTGTACAAAAATGAAAAATAAAGGAGATATGGCTAAAAAAAAGGTTTGACCGTCAAACCAATATGGCGGCTAACGCAGCAGTCGGATTTGGTCGAGTTTTTGGATTTGAGCTATTTGTGACCCCCCATAAACATTGGCGCCAAAAACTTTCCAACTATAATTAATTCCAGGTTAGCCCTATTTTTCAGCTAACCCGACTGGGCTATGTCAGGCTGGCCTGATATTTGATCCAAGCTTGATCATGCTGTAGTACGGACGCCTTACTTAAGACCGGATCCTGAATTAAAAGGTCCAAAAAGTCGATTTTTTAATTGTTTAAGTCTGTTCCTGATGTATCCAAGAATGTCTAGACAAAGTTTTATAGCCAAATTCGAAATATTTTCAAAGATACAGCACTGAACGTAGTGGAGTGTCGAGCAGATATACGGGCAGGTAACAAACTTTAAAGCCCGTTTTCTCAAGTTTCGGTTTTTACGATTTTTCTAATTTGGCGTACCTGGTTGCAAAAAAACTGAAAGTCCAATCGAAACAAACCAAATCTTGTTTGCTTCAGCATCTTTTTTTCTATTTGAATTAAAAACATGGTCGAAAAAAAAAATTCTTACGAATTTTTTTAGCAAGTTGAAATAATTTTTTTCACAAAAAGCACATTTTGTACTTCTAACCCGAGAAAACATTCAAATTTCTTTTAGTTTTTTTTTGGTTCATATAAAAGAAGAATATGTCACAACTGAAACGGTTTTTGGTTTTTTTGTTTTAGATGAAAATTACGAGCTCCATTTGTCACGGCGCATGGAAACAGCATGGAAACAGCAGTGGCAGGAATGTGCATAAAAATCGGTTCCCTGTTCATATTTTTCTTTAAAAAAAAATTGTGTTCTTATGTTCAGACATGTAATAAAATAATCTGAAAATTTCGCTAAACTTGCTTTTTTTTACCCGAAAAAAATGCCTCCAAATATCGATTTTTCGAACCGGCTAATTCAGGATCCCGCCTTAAGGTATGTCGCAACTTGCTTGATCCGATCGGTGTCACGTAATATTCAAGCAACTGGATGTAGAGTTTCCTTCAGTTGCGTGATCCAGCCGTATCGAGGTGGTCCAGTCAAGCGAGTGGACTTACAGCTGCCTTCAATTTTCCTGATCCGGTTGGTCTCAAGTAGTATTCAAGTAACTGGATGTACTTTTCAATCCAATTACTCGATCCAGCGTCAGACAGTAGTCACGCGAGTGGATTTACATTCGGCTTCGATTTGCGTGACCCAGCCAGCTTCGGGCGATGGTCAAGAAAATGGACTCGAGGCTCACTTCGATTTGCCTGATTCGGATAGTTCGAAGCGATCATCGTATCACCGGACTTGTACAGTTTGGTGTGAAAAACGTGCCGAACCGTATCAGGCCAAACGCTACAGTGATCCGAGAGAAGCGCGCATTCAACAAATTCGTGTATACAGTGTATCGTCTTAACGGGGAGTATTGAAAATATATGATACACGACGCTACAATGTGTTGCGATATACACAGATGGCATCACATCTGGTTGCTGCGCCGTACTGTGATCTAGCACCAGACATCGTAGCACCGATGACATCACAGTTGGACGCTACGCTAGCCTGCGATACACACCGATGACCTCACAGTTGGACGCTACATTGTCCTGTGATATTCGCCGATGGCATCGCGGGACAGCGTAGCGTCCAACCGCGACGCCATCGGTGTATATCGCAGGACGGAGTACTATCCACGCGTGGTGCCATCGTTGTATATCGCAGGACGGCGTAGCATCCAAATGCGACGCCGTCGGTGTATATCACAGAATAGCGTAGCACGCAAATGTCACGCCATCGGTGTACGATTTTTTAGCTTCGTCAAGGCTCGACGTTTTAGCTCGATCAAGCTTGGATTTTGTAACATCGCAAAGCCCTAATGTTTTGCCCCGATCAGATACAAGTCAGGGAAATATCACAGAAACTCCCAGGGCTTGATCAAGAATCCTGATCGAGGCGCGCCAAGAAAATCAAGATGCGTAATCAAGCGTTTCTTGTAGCCGGAGCAGGATTTCTACTCGGGTTAGCAGCCGGGTATTGCTATTCGGCCCGAAATCAAGGTACAACCGTGCCAGGATTAACGGAGTCTTCTCCTCGTCGCGGACCGAGGTTTTATAAAATTTTCGACGCAAGTTCGGTCCAGAGCTGAAACGTAAAACCGGGTAGAACGGCTCGATACGGTCCATCGGCCGAGAAGCTTCGGCCGGACCGTGACTACGCTTGCGAGTTCGGGTCGGTCCACGATCGGCGGGCGAGCGGCCCCTAGCCGAGCGTCCAACACTGTCGGAACAGCGAACGCCGACGAACGCTCGCCTCGTACGATACGCGTCGGAGAGAACCGTTCTCGAAGCAGATTCGTTTGGGATACAGTCGGGATATATTTGGAAAGTCGGGTAGACTCACCTCCGCGGCCGAACGACACGGTTCTTTCAGTTTTTGTACAAGATCCTCCCACAGATCCGTCGTTATCCGTTCGTTCGACCAGCCACCAGGGTTATCCCAAGTATCGTCGAACCAAACTTTACCGATTCCGGTAAGGTATTTCTGACAGATGCGCCCATTGTACACGCCGCAATATCCTTTCGACGGGGAATCTGAAAGAAACGTATTCATCCATGGGGTTTCGACGCTCGGCTCGCTCAAACTCGGTTACGTCTCGACTCTTTTAGTATACGTTTAGCGAAGCGCGTTGGGATGCGCGTTTGTTCCGTGACGGTCCCACCGGACCGCCAGGAGAAACTCTTACCGGTTTGAGATGTGCCTGGAATCGAACTTGCCAGAAGAAAAGTAAGCCAAAGAACCATGTTACGAGTATCGCACCGCACTAGTATAGCATCTCCGAATGAAACACTTCCGAAAGCGAAGAGTGTACCGAAGAGTATGTTATTTCATTGATTCGTAGATAATACGAATAGTGTCGATGTCCTTCAACGAATCTATTCTCCAAACACCGCGTCTCTCTTAAATCTCGCTTTTTTCAAAGCTTTTCACCGAACCGTCGTAGCAATCTAACGTCCAACTGTGCATTCGCTTATTCAGAGACCGCTTTCTCTCTCCGATGCGATTATTCTTTCGTAGAGTTCAAGACTTTTTTTCACCGATCTTTCAACAATCAAACATCAATTGTACAGTTCGATTCCTCATTATCCTTTCTTAACGCGACAACGGTTGAGGTTAATCAACTTATCCAAAGGACTCTTTGTTTTCCATTCGAGAGAACCCGGCTCGCCGTGCTCGATTGATTCTCCCCTCTTGACCGCAACAGAATTTATCAATTTCGTCGTAAACCGACCAAAATCACTACCCTCCGTAACGTCTGTAACGCACACTCACTGACGCGGGACTGAAACTTTTCCCTGTCGTATGTTTGCGACAGGACAACGATATTACGAATACAAGTTTTCAAACGAGAAGGATAAAGGTAGCCCGCATCGTACAAATATTCCATCCACCAGTGAAACACCCAGCAGCTCCGTGAAGTGGGCCCCGCGATACGATCATACATAATTTTAATAAGCGTTAGGCCGGCTGCACACTGCGAGCGACGAGCGACGAGCGATGAGCGATATCCAATGGCAACGCCACTCTCATAGAGCATTTCCGTTATACTCGAGCTCAATCGTTTGATTATCAGTTTAGATTGTTCGAGACCCAATGGGTTTTCCGGACAAGGGTGGGCTGTTCCAACCGGAAGGTAAAGTATCCGGTAACTAACAGCCGAGTAAAGTTCACCCGTCGGTTAAGAGGGAGCCGCACACCCTCTCCCCCTCGTCCGCAGATTGGAGTCATAGTTTCCCATGGATTTCTTAAACGGCTTTTCAGAATTTCATGAAATTTG